>JAGDQP010013883.1:17790-46646 GCA_022664845.1 Lepisma saccharinum
GCAGTCGTCTTCTTGGTAATGGTTACAGTAAGAGTAAAATCTAATAGTTATAGAAGTTGTAAATGTTGTAGCAAATATTTTATATGTAGCAAGTATTAGTGCGCACTATATTATGCGTAAGAAAAATATTTCTTTTTGAGGGTAATAATTGCAATAGAGACTAAACAAAGCTTTAATTGCTCTTAATAAAAGTGCTGTAAACGAATGTAATACTCTGTAATAAAGAACATGTAACAGCCACCAGACCGAGAATAGAACTAAGGTACCTCTATTTCATAATCCGAAATGCTACCCATTGCGTCCCATACCGATTTATTTAACTGTTTATTTTATGTAGAGATTAAGCAACAAACTTTATTTGTTACAAACATAATATTAAAAAATGGAAACTTGTAACTTCTGTTTGTCAATTATGAACGTAGAATACAGTTTATCATTCAATTGTGGTCAGAATCTTGATTACTTTTGCACATTTCATGTTTGCGACAAACTAACGAGTAACAGCTATTTAAATTGCCCATATAAAATAAAGTAACCAAAAGAAATAAAGCTGGTTTGTTTGGAATCATGCTGGTACTTTGTATGAAACAAACAAAAATTTTAGTGAACAGGGCGAATTATGACTGAATTGTTATTCACGTCCTAAACAAGCTGGTGAGCTTTTAGGAACAGAACATACAGTTTGTAGTAATGTGGTCTCGGAACCAATCAGAAATGATGTGACCATGCGCACAGAAAATGAGAACGCTAATATCTCAGCCACCCCAAGGTCATCCGGCTGTGAGTATCAGAATTTGTTTACTAGCAGCTTATTGTCAAAGCTTGCGAAAAAAATGTTTTAATGCGATATTGCTTATTGTTATTAAATATGCAGTAAATTTTATTATAAATACTAGTATTTTGCATCGGCTTAGTTATGATGTTAAGAATTCTAGCAGTATCTCCTATATAAACAGAGCTGAGCATAAGTTCTTTTTAAGTCGTCGTCGTCTTGTAGATAAACATAATCCTGCCGCTTAGTCGACCTATGTTCGAATTTGAATTTAATTTTTAAGGCCTTTAGGTAACTTTGGCTCAGGCCAGATGGATGATGATGGGATGATTGGTGTTATAAAGGAAGTGATAGGGAACGGGAGAGCCCCGTGGAAACCCACGTACACGATTTTTGTTTACAACAAAGCCCACATTGCATGAGCAGGGTTTGAACGGACGACCCCAAGTGCTCGAAGTAAGCGCTCTAACCATTGAACCACCTCAGCCCACCTATGTTCGAGTGTTGGTCTGTGCGTTTAGAGTAAACTACCTTTGATGTCCATGCAGAGAAGGAATTTATGACAAAATATGAAACTTCACTGGCACTAACTTGGCCGGTGGGAATAAATTATACATCGTTAGTATACGTTGGAAATACTAAAAACTACCAGATAAAGAGTAATATCGAAAATGTAGTTTTGTATAACAATTTCAGGTGGTATAGTTGTTAAATGAACAATGTAGATCTTTTAGTGGATTCAGAATATTAACATCTAAAATACGAAAATTAATTTGTAGATTTTATCTTCATCTTTTATGGAGGGTACCTGAATATCTTCGAGAGTATTGAAATTTGTATACATATATTTAAATATTGAAGCTAGTATCAGTAATTGAGAGCTATCATGAGCATATAAAACCTTCAGTCTTTTAAGACTTACAATAAAATGGTTTTACTTCAATGAAAACTAAGTGCAGTAATGCCCAGTACCTAATTGTAGATAATTTTGTAACTTCTTTAAAACATAGCTTATATTGTTTTCTAATTGTGGTGAAATGATTCTAGTGATTTTATGTTTGTTAAGGGCATCACCTTTATAAATAATTTAGAAGTCCCGTAGCTAATTCCGTGTAGCTTCCCTGACTGTGAAATGCTGCTTGTCTATTAGCATTACGAACTACATGTGCTGACATCGGATGAAGTTTTCTACAAGTGACGTTGTGGTGTGCACCTCTCAACTTTGATTTTTCTTAAAGGTTATTGTAAAATTGATCTTGGTTTTGTTAGTGGCAACATTTGTTCTAGAAGCTCTGTAATTTGAAACCCTTATGTAGGATGACTGAATCTGATTAATTAGTAAAAGCGGGAAAGGTGACTGGTGACGCCAAATGACGGCGTGGTCTGGCAGTTGACTAAGAAATATGTTTGGTGAAAGAAGCTGATTTCCGTATCTCCATATTTTGTTGAAAGTTATCGTAATTGAGATATTGAAGTTATTTTTCGATTTATTATAAAGTTTTCAATATATATGGTGTTCGTAAGAATCGAGAGAAAATATGGAGGTAAAATAGTGAAGTTTATTTCTAATGGAAGTGCATTGATGTATTGATCAGAGTGAGGTTTTTCTCTTATGATATGAAACCAATTAAAGTATGCTGTGCTATTTATCTAATTGGTGATAATACTCAGTGTTATGGAATATATTGAAAGCTTGAACGAGATAAAATTAATCTGGAAGCAAAAAGATATCTATGATTTGGTGTTTTCGTTCTTTAATTCCTTCAAAGATAAACGGTAGTGAAAAGTAAAAAAGCGAAAAGAGTGTTTTCTTGTAGTGAAGGATTAACATCGTGTGGTGTTCTCTGTGCTGTTTTATGTGGAGTTCTTGTGTGTTATTCCTAGTAGTAGTAGTATAGTTATAATCTACTTATGATAATGTTTCGTTTTCAAGATATTAAGTATTCCCTATTATTTCACTGAATATAAAGAGGATTTCGTGTCTACTTACATCTACATATCGCAGGATGAGGGATCTTTGGCGAAGTTGAAAGATACGATTTTTGCTTCCAGTAATTATAGAGTAGGGGAAAGTTGTCATTCCTGAATCATTTTTTTTATGTTGAATAACTCAACCAGGTTATTTGAATTCCTGAAAATTAGATCAAATAGTTAGTTACAGGATATTAAGAAAAAGATAGAGTTTTCTTTTTTAACTTCTTAGTAACATGAAGTATACAGGGGACGTCACCCCTGAGGAAGTTCGTTATTTTCTTTCAATTATATACGTTATAGAGAAGACATATGTAAATTTCCTTTTTGCGTATTCAGAAGACAAGAATTCCAGTAATTTCATTATATGGATGTTGTTATTAAATTTTCTATTTCTTTAAAAAGAAATGAAAAAAAAAACAATAAATAACATATTATTTCTATACCAAATTTCTGAAATTTTCATTGAACTTAAATAAATCTAGGATAGTACCTTACTCAAAACTTTTGTGACACCTTAGTATTTTTCAATCCTTAGGTTGAGAACCACAGGTGACCTTATTAGGAAAGCGAAGAGTGGTATGGTAAGTTTAATAGTGTGTGTGAGATTATGCTTTTCTAAAGTAATTATACTTAAATGTCCTTTCACCAAACTAGCTGAAATACTATTTCAGATAAAGATAATCTAAATCTCGAAATACAACATAAGAGATTCTAATATTACTCCAAGACAATAAAGAAAACTTTTGTTTTCTTTTTAATAGGTCCTTATTGGAGTGCTCTTAAACAAACGAAACTGTTTGTTGATATAGAATTTAGTTTATTCTCAGCTAAACATGTTGGTTGTTCTAAGGATTGTTAGAAATTATTATTCTATTCAACCTAATATGTGCTCATCCATGATCTACCAATCTCACATGGAAAATGAGTACGCCTTTTATTGATATGGTGAAATATCCTATAACATATATGGGAAATGTTTATCATAAAAGTGAACAACGCAACACCGTGGACATGGAGGCGGCAAACGTCACAGCTGAGATTTGAAAGGAAATTTTGAAACAACAAATGCACACTAAATATTTGATGTGGTGACAGTTATAATAATAAGTGGAGGCTGAAGTTATAAGACATACTAGCTCTTTCCTCCAGCAGAATTGTTTCACTGTGCGTTTAACAGTTATACAACCAACCTGACAGCATAAATATGTGCCAAGACATGGAATGCCAGGATATTCCTTCATTTGGAGGAAGGACAAATTAGTCGTTGAGCATCATTTAGAGAATCACGAGATAGATATGCAGAAGGGTTAAGTTTTAAGAGAAAGGAAATAATATAAAGAAAAGGAAGATCATAATATTTATTATTGTCTTATTTTCAATGCTGGAGTTAAGGCCTTCTTTATCACTCAACCATGGGCATACATAATCTATACAAGCTGTCAGCTTTATATAATGGATAATAATTCAGGAAAAATAATAAACACTAACAAGTAAAGTACCCGAAGTGAGGACTTGAGTTGCTCTTCAAGTGATACCTTAAATTGAAGCTAGTGACGAGTATAGTACACCTGTGAAATCCTAGCTGCAGAGCTCCAGAAATAAAAGGTTATGGCGGGTCAAAGTTCAAAGAGAAAGCGAATTGTATTGAAACAAGTCACAACGAAAGGCAGAACAAAAGTCAGAAGGACATGGGTTTGAATTGAAATGCGATTCATTTGAAGGAAAGAGGCACATACAAAGTACTACACATTGATACAATCAGTACGTAAGTCGTCAGTGAAGGCGTGTGATAAGCAGATACTTTGCTCACAATGAGCACACTTGACAAAAGAGATGTTCTCACATGAGGGCTTGTAACACTCGTCACGTATATTAGAATCAAAACAATAATCCAATGGAGAAATCCAGGGCTCGGGCTCCTCATCCAAGTAGCCGCTTTTGTAAAACGTAAACCTGATCATGTTGCGAAATCGTGAGGCGCTGAATTGGAAGAGAGTGAAGCACTGCATTCGTAAAATGTTATCCCGATGCCAGAGATTAATTTCCGAGGAAGCGATAACTGTGTCAGTAATGAACCTGATAACTGATTTATATGGACGGAAGAAGTAAACATCAAGTGGTTGGATGAAACCAGTGCAACTACCAGGAATTAAACGTTTGAATAGTGTTATATGATTAGGGCGTAATTCATTTGATACGTTATCATCCTTATTTGCACTCCATGAATCCAGCAAGAAGCAAGACTTTATCACGATCGGCAGGCAGGTTATTCCTGAATACAGAATAAAACTCTTTTAAATCACTTTTGTTCATGTTTGCAGTCTTTCCTGGATGGGACACTATGTTATCGCGATCTTTCTGCTTATTTCCTGGAAATTGACCACTGGATTCAGATACAAAAACGTACATCGGACGCAATATTTCACCATCCATGGAAATAACCGGCATGATCATATATGAATGAGTAGTAGCACTGACTGACCCAAATGCACCTCTTACAACCACCGTACGTACCTTTAGTCCTATGAGTCCTGTATGCATGGAGTTCCTTGTTAAATCGACTTTGATCAGCATTTAATACTTGACGAGGATTCAGGTCTTCTAGTAACATAAGTTCTTTCATGGACGTAATACATGTCGTAGATAAGTGATTTAATTCAGCCTCTTTTGATTTCCACGTTTTGCTAACCCTATGCGTGATGAGTTAAATTGTAGAATATTATCCGGATCTAGCTCTTTACTTATCTGAAGAGCCAAAAGCGAAGAGTCCTGTCGTGTATAATTGCACATCTCTCGACCATTTCTTTGAATTTATCGTGAACTGCTGCATTAAGTTTTTTATAACTGGGTTTTTGCCTTTTTTTACTCATATTCAAAGAGGATGTTTTTCGATTGAATTAATCTATACTGTAACTTGACAGATGAAAATTTCCTTTGTTTCTTTTCCGGGTTCTCATTGTGTGTCCAAAACATGTAAGCTACTTCTTTATAATCATCGTCCAAGATGTATTTTTGTTTCTTTGGCGAAGGCTGATATTCTTCACCTGAAGAAGCTACAGGTGTCGGAGACTCTTGATGTGTTTGAGAACCTTGCGATGTACTTGGCATTTCCTCATCAAAGCCGTCATCACCGTAGTCTCCATCATCGCTTTCATTACTGTCACCAGCAAATCCAAGAGTTCTAACTTCTTCCATGATTTCCATCTTGTCCTCAAGTATCTCCACTATTTGTTTGTACAATGAATCTTCATACCTATTCATTCTCCTATTAACAAATCCATATTTCTCATACAGAGCATGAACGATAGCACCTGCTTCCATTTTCTGGAACGAAAAGAAAAAAGAACTTTTATTGATGTTAGTTTTATGTGTGTAAATATATAAATGTCATTGTTAGCACTACTATTTCTAGTCTTCTAGTAGTATTATTCTGAAGTGGCCCAAATCTATGATTTAGTAAAAGTTATTGACCTCCACTAATGCTAACATAATTTGCATGAAGAATTCAAGATTTGAGATGAACCTGTATTTCCATGTATTAATACAAGTCTGGTACATTCAAGTAGTTTTTACATAAATCCACAGAATGGATACTTCCAACAACATCGCTGTTTCATATAACATAATAAAGACATGTTATGTTACTGCATATATGATGTTTTAATTAAATTATCTCATCTGTATATATCCCATGGATCTTGTCTCAGTAAATTCGTCTTTATACAGTAAAGGTACAATCTTCTAAATAGAAAAGTAAAACATTCCCAGCACAGCTTGTTTCGTTATATCTCAAGCACACATAACAATCCTGCTTCTAAATTCGTTAAAACAAAATCCAATAATAACAATTGCTAAATTCGTTAAACATAATTCAATAACAACAATGCCCTGATATAACTGAATTAAATTAAATTCACTTAAAATGTTTCAAATTATAAACTTCAACAACAATCACTCTTTCCTATTCTCACAATTGACATCAATACCAGGAGCAAACATTCACAAGGACATTCATACACGAATAACAGAAAGCGGGAGATCAGCGAGGGAGAGGGATATCATTCTACACATTATATTAATTGGGAGCAACTTACGACGTATTACCATCGGGATAATCAGCAAAACATGGACATCACAAGCAGCTCAATTCGCTTTCTGTTTGAACTTTGACCCGCCATAACCTTTTTATTACTGGAGCTCTGCAGCTAGGATTTCACAGGTGTATTATACTTGTCACTAGCTTCAATTTAAGGTATCACGTGCTGAGCAACTTGAGTCCTCACTTCGGGTACTTTACTTGTAAGTTAGTACAGAAAACTACATAAAGGAAAAAACACGGACAAGCAGACACACACACACACGCACAGACACACACACACTTATATGTTAACATTTTATAAATGACACAAGCCTCTTTACTATTTATGGGACTGATAATAAACATGGACATACATCGATAATAATAATAAAGTATCCAAAGATAACTTCTCAGCATATCTAAAAAGAGCTGTGCATTCACTATTATTCTTTCTTTCTTTCTTTTTTTTAATTTGCTGTGTTTATTTCGTCAAGTGTGTAAATATTAAGATTTTGATTGAAGCAACTTTGTAACCGACTTCTGAAACGTAGAGATTGACTGCAGTTGTCGTATTTCGGGTGGGAGATCATTCCAAGTTTGGGCGGTGGAAACTGTGAACGATTTAAAATAGCAAATAGAAGAGTTATGAGGGACCGAGAGTAATTTGCTTTCCCTTGATCTGGTGTTGCGATCATGGTAGGAGCTAAGCGACTGAAAGCGTTCCTGCAAGAAAAAGGTTGTTGAAGGCTAAGTATTTTGAAGAGAAGTGTTAATTTGTGTAAGGGGCGTCTTTCATTACGTTTAAGCATTTATAATTGTCCATAGGTGGGAGTCAGATGGTCTGGGTACTTGAGTAAAAATGAACCTAAGATAGGCATTTTGTACGCACCGTGGCTATCCGGCTAATTTATTCTTAAGATGGGTTAGAATCACGTCGCAATATTCCAAGTAAGGGAATACCAATAACATAACTTGCTTTCATTTTGGTGGGCAAACAATGTTTAAAGCTAGTGAGTGAGTGTAGGGAAGAGAAAGTTTTCTTGTACTTGAATTGATGTGTAGTTTAAATTCTAGGTGCTTGTCCAGGATTACACCAAGGTTTTCGACTGTCATAGAGTAGGCTATTACGGTCTGGTTTAGACATACCTAGGTACTGCTGGAAGAGTATGCATGACTTACTGTGCAGAAATATGGACATCCAGCAGGAATCGTCATCATGCAATGCATAAAACTTGTCTTGCTCAAACACAAACACACACACGCAGAGAGAGAGAGGAGGAACAGAGAGTGAGGTTAAAAAAATAGCCTTTCCAAATAATTGATTTTTATATTTAGGAAAACAAACATTTATCCTTTTGTTTAGGAATACAAACAGTTATCCACAAAGCGGGAGAGAGTATTTACCCATACACGCAAAACCAAACAAAATCAGAGAGAAAGGGAAAGAGAAATAAAGGAAGAGAAACACGATAAGATCTAAGAAAGAAAAAATGCGAGGTAAAGTAATATTAACCATGAAACAATTCACTGATGTATTACGATCACACGCATACTTATTAATCTCTCGACTGTCAAATGACTTGCATTCACAGCCAGGGCATCATTGTCATACAAGTATTTTTTTTAAATCGTGGCTTAACTGGGAATCGAATTAGATCTACAAACTGAAAATACAACATGTTAACCACTACATTACATCGGACGTAGTTAACTATTTACTAAGATCGTGTTATAATTGTATTTGTCAGCTTCAAATTAAAGAAAATTCACGCCAGTAGCGCGTGAGAAGATATTGCCAAGATTTGTCTTATTTAGACACAACCAGATTGAGTGACGCTAAGTGGACCAAAGTTATACAAACTTACTACTTGTGTAGGGAATGATATTTATTTCGGTCTGCGCAGTTGTTGTCGTAAGAGAACAAGCATGTTGTTCCTTTCTCCAGGTTTTGCAATTAGTCTTTCTTCTAAAAATTCTCGTTTAAATGCACAATAAATATTTTTATATGAATTAAAGCAGTATAACAATTCACTTTGTTGAAACAGCTTCTCTTATTGATGAAAATTCATTTGTGACTATTATTATTATCAGAATTAAGTACTATTAGCATTTCTTCTCACACTTTACACGAAAAACTGGAACATAAGTAGTTGGGGTCATTCGATGAAAAAGTCATCCAATTTGAGAAAAATGGGTTGCATCTCCAATCCATTTTAGTAATTTGTTATTTTTAGAATGTTGGTACAGAACGACTTTTGACAAAACTGGCATACCTTTATTCCTCCAGGGGCGACCATATTTCCAACATAACGGTTGATGTTTTTAGGAGTGCATCGTGCACGGAATAGGAGAACGGAAAGTGTAATGATACATAACCGTACCTAACCTTACTTAACCTAACCCATGGTCACTAATTTAAGATAATCTAGGAAATATGTAAGAACACAGTTATTGATAGTAAATATGAACATATAGAAATATATTTTGACTGAAAAAAATAATATTGCTCCAGCCGGGATTCGAATGCAGGTTTTTACTTAGTAAGCCAACGCTTTAATCACGCAGCCACAATACGAGCTTGCAAATGGTGGTTTGGCCGTTGTATTTACAGTACATGTGTTACGTAACACGCCAGTAGTGACGCATGCAAGATGCTGGTCTGCATTATATTCTGAAGCGGAGAGTCTCATATGTTCTTACCCCGTACTCAGGTACGGAAAACTGAATATCTTAAAAAACAGAGGATTTTGAGAGTTGAAGCAAAACCTGTTGTGTAGCTCTTGAAACGTACTTTGAAAATAAAATTATATTTTTAAACTAATTTTGTGGTTGTAAAGTATTCGAATAAAAGTCCGCATTTTTTTATAATACTTAGACCTCCCAATCGGGTGTTTGTACGCAAAAACCTATGGTGTTATATCACACTCCTTTTTGCGGAGGGTTGAAAAATGGCCTTTGGCCAAATATACCGGATTTCTGGCTTAAATATCTTATATGGGTCCTCATGAAAAAAACTTAATTTAACGTCAAAGAAGCCTTCTATATTCCCAACTTAATGTAGAGATTGGAACTTTTATTTTGAAAAAGGTTTGGTAAGTACAAGCGCTTGATCTTTGCCATAGCATCCACATTCGAATGCGGCATCTTCATGACGTCCACCATGTTTTGGGGAAGGAGTTGCATATAAGACTCCCATTTTTAGTTATGTTTATAACTATCAACAGGATGACTATATACAAAGCATCGTGGCTTTGAATCACTCCGCTTTTTTGCTACGGAGGTTCAAACATGGACCTTTGCCGAAAATTGCCGGATTTCGGGCCAAAATATATCAATGGACCAAAATATAAGAAAGCTGAAATTTGGTCTCCAGGAAGCTTTGTATAAGCTCAAATCGCAGTAAAAATGACCATTTATTTTCTAGTTGTTTGGTCAAGGAAAGGTTGTTCACGAGAGTTGACATTGCGTCTTCCATTTAGGATACTAATATGAGCTACATATGCACAATATAATACGCTTACAGTGTCTAAATCACTTAGATATAAAAGTTGCAAGTTTGGTGATGTGATCATCACAAATAGGGCTTCCATGACACTACATTAAAGCTCTCTTGATAAATATCCATCTGAAATTTGAGATTTTATCCCGAATTCCGGCATTTTTTTTACGAATGGTCATGGCAAAACACCCCTAGAAATCAAGCGATTTAATTCAACCTAACGATTTAATTCGTGAAAATGACACATTTCGTTTGCATAGTATGACGGCGGAGAAAATCAACTTGCAGTGACTGAACCACTTCGAAATAAATATGGTAATTTTAGCTGTGAGTTGGGCACGTACAAAGATACTTCGACACCAAAATTTAGATTTTTTCATTAGGGCCCAGTTGAGATATTTAAGTCAGAGATCCGGCATTTTTCGCCAAGGGACACACAAATAACTGTTAATTCATCCTAAAATTCATCCAAAATCTTGCCTTGACACGGGTATGAAGATGTCATGTGATCAGCGAAACTACTTGCTATCACAGCTTTCTCTATACAGTAAAAAATAGCTGTGTTAATTCAACACAATGCGGTGTCCAAGCGTGACTAACACTTTTGTGTGTTAAATCAACTCAACACAACACACGCCGTTGATTTCGTTACTGGGAGAAAGACTTACGGCTGTAGCGAGATTTGAACATGGATTGCTGTGTTGAAAGTTAAGCGTCTTACCATCTGGACCAAATCGGCAGACATAAAAAACACTAGATTGCAACAGTATAGAGGATCAAAAATATATTGCTGAAATCCATGATTTAATGACTCTTCCGTTTGTCAATTAGGGATCACAATGTGCATTCACTTTCAATGTCATTAGGGATAACAATATGTTTCATTTCTGTGAAAGTAAGCTCAGCATACGATATGTTGCTACGATAAGAAAACCGTAATGCTGGTCAAATGTTTGGCTGTCACCACCTTGATCGGTTGCTTTCGTGTAAATGTCAATGAATGGCAATTCTGGTCTGCAATTGACAAATAGAAAGTAAGTAAAGTTATTTCGTGCTAGTAACTTAGTTTAGGTGTTTGGCAACATATGTTGACCCCCTATATTGTTTGAATCTAATGTAGTCGTTTAGTTCAAATGTTGTTCAATAAATACCGCTTGGATCAAGCATTATTCGTGTCTGGAGATCTAGCTAAGTCAGCAAGACGATCAACTTTTAACTGAAGAACCTATGTTCAAGACTCGCTTCAGTAGTAACTTTTTTCTATTATTACCGAAATCAACATGTGTTGATTTAACACGAAAAAGTGGTAGTCACGCTGGGCCACCGTATTATGTTGAATTAACACAGTTACTTTTTACTGTACATGTTTAAATCCCCGTAGCAAAAAATGGGTAGGATTTTTAGCGTCCAGATACCCGGTTTGTAGATCTAACTATTACAAAATTTCGAGGCTTTTATTCAACTCCTATACCACTACAAAACTTTTTTAAAAATATAATTGTATACAATTCGGTATTCATAATTCAGCCTAATGTTTGGAATAAAGGAAATTGTTTTAAGAAAAGGTGATTCCATATCTTCAAAGTACGCTTCAAGAGCTACACAACGGTTTTGTTTCAGCTCTCAAGCTCGCCTGATTTTTAAGATATTCAAGTTTCCGTACCCGTCTACGAGAGTAAAAAACATACGAAACTTTTTTTCTTGTTTGCTCAGTTTCCCGGGCTTTTAGGCCAATTACCTAAAATAAAAAGTCGGCCGGGTATCATCATAGCAAATATTTCCTTTCCTTTATTTTGATAGTTACAGTTTTGTTGGTGACAAAGACAAGACAAAGGACGAGGACGAGGAGGAGTAAAACCAAAAAAATAACAGATATAAACTGCACTACAAACATAACAAACGAAAACAAAATAACAAAAATAACAAGGGACTTGAGTATATGTTCCTATTCTAATCCTTTCCTATAGAAACCCTTTCCAAGATAACTACTTATACTAGGTTGTATTAAGTGTTGTGTAACTAGGTTTGGCTATAATGGTTGTTATTATGAATCTTATTTAGACAAACACAGCTTTTTATTTATTTATACTGTTATTTATATATAATTGTGAATGGTAATTCAATAAGAGGTGAAGCTACCGCAGGAGACTTCAACGTGTAGGTGACACGACGGCTCTTCAGAGCAGTCACCGCCCCCGTCGAAACGGAGAATCCATGCCGCCAGTCTTCTCTTCGTATTATTCTCCTAATACTAATTATACATGATTGGATAGTGATGGTACCAATTTCCGGCATTTCACCCGCTCGCGGCGCGGCGGAGACTCAGAGTACTCAATGCTCCCGTCGTGACAGCTTTTCCGACCGCAGGCTCTGCGCCCGAGTAAGTTCCATAATTTATTAACTAATGATGAATTCTTCTTCAAAACAATGCAATAGAAATAAAATATTAAAATGAAATTGAAAATTAGTTAGAGAGTTCGAAAAATAGAAGAAGAGATAAGAAAAGTCAAGTGCCACCTGTGTGAATTCTTCTAAGTTGTTTGCGAATATTGATAAAGAATCATAAGTAGGACGAAAAACCATAACTACGTGGAATGACAAACAAGAAAAGGAAGAAAGTAGAAGACCGGAAATGACAAAGTTATAGCATAGAAGCAGTTCGTTATATAGTGTCCATCCATCAAGTTTCCATCTAATGAATTATCTTTTTGTTGGTATGATGATATCCAGATTCCATGCATTCCTCTTCACCTGTATGAATTCTTATGTTTGAATTCTCGTAGTTCCCCTGTGTGAGATTGTTGGTACGATGAAGATGTCCAGATTCTATGCGTTCCTCTTCAACTGTATGAAATTTCGTAGTTCCCCTGTGTGAGATTATTGGTACGATGAAAATGTCCAGATTCTATGCGTTACTGTAGAATACGATACATACGTACATACGATACTGTCCATTTCGGAATATAATGGAAGCCACCATCGTGCGCGCGTTACTACTGGCTTGTTACGTATTACGTGCACTGTAAATACAACGGACAAAACACCATTTATAAGTTCGTATCGTCACTGAGTGGTTGACAGTTCTAGTTTGGTTCTCGACTGAGTCAGTTGTATGGGGAAATGTTCCTTTTGTTGAATTTTTGAAATGCTCTCTGTCGGTTGTGGTGTTGTGTGTCTGGTGTGATATTTCTATACGTGATCTAGAAAAGTGATATGGAAACAATTAATTATAAATGAAAACAACCGCAATGTGTAGACATTAGTGAGTTACCACACAGGCCCAATATTGCTGAAATACATGGCCTGCTCTTTGATACTTTTAAGGTCAATGAAAATTAAATTCAGGCGATAGAATGTTGTAATTACAAAATAATATTTGTTAAAGCATGTTCATTACAAATATTTGAAAGACTAGTAAACCAATGTAAGGAAGAAATCCCCTTTAAGTTTGAAGGAATAAGATACATTCTACCGGTTTCCATAGAAATTCCAAAAGAACAAATAGTGACCACTTTCACTATTAACTTGAAATTACGCAACGAGTTCTTAATAAAAAGTCTAGAAGAATATGGTGAAATTTCCCGCATCGTCCAGCATTAAATCACCAAAGTCTAAGATATAAAGTCTACAAGGGCGCAGACTGTTGTTCATTTTAAAAGTATAAAGAAGGAAATCCTTTTATTAAAATAGCACATTATAATATTCAGCTGACGTTAAACGGTGCCCAATGTAAATACACAGGATACTTTCCTGAAAGTTCAAAGAAGGAAAAAAGCCTTATTTAATTACTCGGTTTTCCCATGTGTAGATGAAACTAGGAAGCGATTTATAGGCAAGGTCAAGGTCGTATCAGTGAGTAGTGAAGAACACAACTCCAAGCAACTCCAACCGTTGCTCGTAGCTGATAGCTAATATACTAAATGTTGGCAGTGACGGTTGGAAGAAAATGATCTGGTAAATGGAAAGCTCATGTTTAATAAAAATGAAGTTCTGGAGTTACATCAAAGTGTGAATATTATGGATCAAATTGAAAATAACAGTTCCCTACTATTAGAGGACAATTTAACAAAGAAATGCAAAGAAAAATTGGAAATATGGCTCGATCTCGGTGAAAGTTTGCCTCCTGATGGGGAAGAAGAAAATTTGGTTCCAACTAGTAAAGAGGAAAATGGATTGTCTATGTCTATGGAAGAAGAGGAGTTTTCCCAAACAGTAGGTCCATACACAAACACCCGTAAAAGACAAGCTGAGGTGAGTACTTTTTTGAACTCCTAGTTCTAGACAACAGAAAAAAAACTTAAAAACAATTAGAAGCAAAATGAAAACAGGAAAAACAAATCTGGTTCCAGTGAATAAAATTTATGGTAGTGGTAAGTGATTTTACTGTGGACAAAGCGGAGAAAAACATTGTATCTGTTATAATTATAACCCAAATCAAAGTTAAAATGTGGTTTCCGTCCTTTACTAAGAATCATGAATGTGATAAATATTATTCTGTTTTTATTAAACCAATGGATAATATCATGCAGGGGTACCTTTATCCCCCCAGGTTCCCACCTTTTAATCAAAGGGGAACATAAGAATATGTTTGATATAAAGGTGGTATCCTTTAATATATGTTACAGTTTTAATGAAAGTAAGTATAAAATAATAGAAAAACGCCTTAAGGAATCAAATATCCAGATTGTGGCTTTTGAAGAAATTTCTTGCCACGATTTACATCTGAGAAATTACAACTCTTTTAAAAACTACAACGTGGCAAATCATGTCAGCGTTTCTTTCCTTATTCGGTAAGACATGCAAGTTACAGACTATTATAAAGCTCCTAATGGTAGAATATATGCTGTTTGTATGGAAGGAATTATATTATAAATATGTATCTTCCAAGTAGTTCCGTATTTGTAAGGCAGATAAAATCTATTTTAAAAAAGAGATAACTGTGTTTTTACAAGGTATAGGTCGAGAAAAGTTAATTCTGATGAGAGACTTTAATTCAAGCTATGAATTAAATGTATCATCTTCGTACTGTAGTGAAACCTTTAAAATACTTCATGAAGCATTTAAGTTATGTTAGGTCTGGAATTTTCTGTACCCTCACACCCCGTTCATTACTTTTATGACGAGTACATGCCATAACAAACTAGATTATATTTTTGCACCCTAGACTTAAGAGGGCTCCCGGCTCCAACCCATCCCGATATTTAACATTTTTAAAATTATTTCAAAAACTAAAACCACTAACTAAAATGTAAACGCATAGCGCACTAGAGCTTACAAATTACTATGAAATACAATGGACAGCGATCTACGGATCTTGTCCATTGATGAGTGATACGTTTTCAAAGGCAATGACGTCATTATATAATTGAAGTTTCAGCGCTCATCAATCGACAAAATTTCGAGATTGCTGTCCATTGTATTTCATAATAGCTTGTAAGTTCTAGTGCTCTATGCGCTTAAACTTAGTTTTTGAAATATTTTAAAAAATGTTAAAAATGAGGGTTAGAGCGAGGAGCCCTCTTAATACTTCGATGAGACAAGTTCAAGTTAAGGGACTTCTGTGTCTGACCACCTGTTGTTATTAAGTGTATTTCGTTGGGATTTCTCATTTGCACGAGTTAGACTCTTGGAAAGTAAACACAGAATTTCTAAAATGTGAAAGTTTTATTGATTTAACAAATACAGTATGAAAGAAAAACAGTTGTAAATATTTAGTAAAAATGAACTTCAAAAGTGGGAGAAAAGAGAAACATATAATTTACGAGCACAAAATGTTTTCTAAAAAATATTTTCTAGATAAAACTAAATCAATAAATTACTATCAAATTTTGTTATATGAATACAATATTAATTTTTTTATTTAGGAGGGCTATCTTTCCACCCCTGCTTCTCTGCGTTCTTAGTACAGTTTAGGTCGTGCACTTGCAAGGGCGTGCAGCGCGTACTACTTAGTGCTTCCCAGCCTGGGGCAGGTTTGTCCCTGGAGATTGTTGGATTGCCGGAGTTCCGACATTCAAACGATCTCCTATGTTCCGTCTGTCCGAGACAGGCGGTGTTGCGGGACAGTCTTTGTGACCCGGCGTCCGGAATGTTCTCCGGGTCTTTGTTCCTAAGTCTGGAACTATTACTGGGAGGGAAGTTCCTATCCACACATATGCTTTATTTCATACGAATTACATATATTACATAGAAGACAAACACAAGATAACACAGGACAAAACAAACGTTAAACTGGAGTTAGGCCTCTTCTTTTCTTCGCGCCTCTGCTGCCCTGTAACGAAATAAAGAAAAAAGAAAGGTATTTTTTTAGTCTCTTCTTCTTTGTTGCATCTCAGTTTGTCACAGGGCCGCTAGTATTTCACTGGAAAGTCCAGCTTGGTTATTTCTGTTCCTCTTCCTTTCTTCACACAGTTGGATATATGCATGTCTATTCTTCTTCATTCACACTCACACACACACTCTTGGGATTATTCACTAAGCTTCTGTGGGGTGCGGCTTCCGCAGCCCACATACACATTAGTTCTGTTTTCATGCATAATTCCTCATTCTACACTATTTCACTTCATCCTGGTCCCTCCACCATTTCATTCACACTCTCACACTAATTGAGTGTCTTTTGCAGGATTTCCGTACAAAGCACCCTGCTACTGGTTTCCAGCAGCTCTCAAGTAGTCTTATATAATGCTCGACTTTGTTGTGTTTTCGACTTTGTTGTACTGTTTTAACGCGCAAGGTGTTATATCTTGTCTATGTCTATTGTTCATGCTCTTTTATTCGCGCTACGCGGTTGTCGCGGTCGCGGTTCGCATTTGCCACGGTTGTGAAACTCGGCTGTTGCGGATTATAGCTGTCACAAAATAGCTCACTGGTTGTAGTTCTGGGTGTTTTTACATACGTTCCTCTCACGGTCTCTCAGCCCCGGCCACAAATTTTCTTCTGTGGTACTCTGAAGCTTTGTTTACCGTTTTCCGGAGGACCACCACCAGTTCTGGAGTTTTCAGAACTGTGTAAATAGGCGTATCCCCCAGGATAGCTCTCTGTTCATTAACCAGTTCGTTTGTTTCCTCACACCTTAATACTGTGTGCTCCGGGGTCGAAACCACTCCACACACTCGGCACATATTATCCTCTACAAGCTGGAGATCCCGTAGCTTCTGTCTGTATGGGCCATGACCGGTTATGAAATGCATTAGGCCGCCTTCTATTTCAAGTTGCAGTCCGACTCTCTCCACCACGTCCGGGAAAAAGCTGAAGACTCTTCTCGCTTTTGTTGTTGTCTCCCATTCATCTTGCCACGCTCTGATTAAGATTTCTTGTATTTCTTTCCTGTCTCCTGCTGTTTGGTGTAGAATTGTTCTGACTTTGTTTTCGTTGTTTTTCTTTAACCAGTACGTGGCTCCTAATCTCTTAATTTGTAGGTGGATCGGCATTGTCGCTGTCGCAATCTGAAGCGCCTCCACTGATGTTGTCCGGTATGCTCCCGTTAGCCGTAGCAGTAGTTGTCGTTGTAGTCTGTCAATAATTCGTTTCTGTCTGATGTCCATTCGATTACATCATGCACTGGCGGCGTAACCCACTACTAAGCGTATTGTGACGTCGTGATACGTTCGTATTATTTTTAGTGGTATACGATACTCTTTTGTTGCAATGTTTACTATTTTGTGTGCTACTTTGTTTGCTTTGTTTTTTACTTCAGTTACATGTTTTCTGAAATTTAGCTTTTCGTCCAATATTACGCCTAAATATTTAAATTCCTTAACTCTTTTGACTGATGTGTTATTGATTTTGATTGTAGGTCCTCTGTTATAGTCTAGTTTACCTTTAAAGATCAAATATTTTGTTTTTTTCTGCTGAAATTGAAATCTTATTGTTATTGTATCACGCCGTCATATAGTTTATAATGTTATTTGCCTTATTTTGTAGGTCATTTCGGCTGTTGCCTTTAATCACAACCGCCAGATCATCTGCGTATCCCATAGCTCTTTCCACATTTTCCATCTCATCCAGCATCTGCATGTATGGCTGGAATACTATATCCCAGACAACCGGACCGAGCACAGAGCCCTGCGAACAACTCTTTGTTGGTGTTATCTGCACAACGCCATCGGCCTTTTCAATTTGAATCTTTCTGTCTTTGAAATAGTCTTTCACAACTTTCCATATTACAGGATGTACATTTAGATTTTTTAGTACTTTTAGCACCGAGGGCCACCATACGTTAACATACGATGTTCTTACAAAAAGTTAAACTCGTTAAGAATACGTTACCAGCCTAGATCTTCAAGCGGATCCGAATAAAATTATGGATCTATGAAAAAGTTATTTCGATAAACTTCTTAATGTACACAACGGAGAACAAGCAAAGCAATTTAAAATATATACGTCAGAACCGTGGATACACAAACATAGCGAGATCGAGGTCGAAATGTCGACAATGAAATTGATTTTTTTCTAATCATTAGGAATATACAATATTGAAGCCGAATTAATTAAAGCGAGAGGAACGGCATTAATCAGGGAACTGCAAAAACTGATAAGTGCTATATAGAGAAATGAGGAGCTTCCAGTGTAGTGGAAAACCTCAATAATAGTTCTGGTTTATGAAAAGGGCGATAAATCGGATTGTAATAATTACCACAGTCTCGTTACTCACAACATATTACAAAGTATTGAGTAATATCCTGGTAGTTCACCTATGCGAAATATTTGGATACTGCCAATGTGGATTTAGAAGAAATAGATCTACGTTGGACCAGATTTTCGCCTTGAGACAATTCTTACAAGTAACACTCCGCTGATGTCAGGGCCAGATTTTTATGAAAATTCGTTTGTAGGTACAGTGCCTTGGTTAACCTTCACAGCCTTTATAGGTGCTGTCGTCAGCAAATACGAGAAAAGAGGAACGTATAAAGCAAGTAAATCGAATACCGAGTACGGAAAACGCCTTTTCTCATATAAACTGTAATATATATTGAAAGCAAATGGCTACTAATGGATACTGGAGAGGAAGTGATACATGCTGCATGGTATGACGATAATGACCGCCATTTTGAAAGCTGTCGTATTGACTATGCTTCAAAAATTTTAAATTAGAAGCGGGTCACGTGATATATCCATCTGTTGTGGAATGTTCCAAGAAACCCAATGATGAAAGTCAATTTTGACATAACTTTCATCCTGCACGACAAAATGACAACTGAAATTGACCTAGAGAATGTCACTTTCGCCTAGCATTACGCTTTCTTGAAATTGGGACTTCATTTTCCGTTAGTGTATGTAAAACTTTAGAATACACTTCATGTTACGACCTTGAGGATCATATTCTCCAACATAACGGCACACCTTCTTTAGCCATTTGGTTTTCGTTCCTCAAACTGTTTCAACAAAAACTATTTTTTTCATCTTTTCACTCACTTATTCTTCATGTGCTATTTTCTCAAACAGGATTAGAGTTATGAAAAAATTTATGTCCATTGCCGTCATACCATCCAGCATATATCACCTCCTGTCTAGTATCCATTAATAGCCATATTTTTCAACACATGTAAGTAATAGTTTATAAAAAAAGGGCGTTTACCGTACTCTATACTCAATTAACTTGCTCTCTATGTTCAATTATTATCTAGTTTTCCTGTCGTTATTTCTTGACGACATCACCTATAATTGTAACTGTGAAGGTTTACCTAGACGCTGTACCTTCATACGAATGTTCATCAAAATCGGGCTCTGACACCTGACGAGTGATCCTTGTTAGAGAAAAAAAAAACTAAAATATAATGGTACTGTTCAGTAGTTATTCATTGACTTTAAGAAAGCATATGACGCTTTAAAATGGGAAAAACTATACAATATCCTGGTACAATCATGATTTAAAAAAACGGATTTCACTATTTGACAGTTTTTGACAAATAATATTTTTCTCTTTGAATTCTTGTGTTCACTTAGTTGTAATACACGTGAAGTATGTAAAAGCTAATGTTTCATGAAATGTTGTCACAAAAGTATTTATAAATAATGAAATTAAAACAAAAGGAACAGAAACATGGAGAAATGATCGACAAAAATTAAGTCCAAAACTGAGAGATTTGGTAACATAGGGAAATTGACGGAGAAATTGAGAGGAAAGAAGGGGTATTTCTCTTCCCTCTATGAAACGGTGTTATATCTTTAGTATTACCAGCAACTGAGATTCCATACAATGTTCTTTTAAATAAAACATTACACAAACAAAAGTTACATATACAACATATGCATTGCATAATAATGTAAGATAAACTATTATATCCCCGATAAGGCTGGAAGAAAGACACGATTGGTTTTAAATTTCGAAGTGAAGACTGTCATTCAATGCTGTACTAATAAACTCTGATAAAAGTACGGTAGTGCAGCGCCCTCTGTGGCACAGTGGTTAAGATTGGAGACCCCGAAGCAAAGGGTTGTCAGTTCAAGTCGCCTCTCCGGCGTCAATTTTATTTCCCGAATGTCAAACGACGTGATTATTTTTTAAATTATATTATCCTTGGTATTAACTAACTGTTGATATAAATTTTTCTTACATTACGAGTGAGGAAAACATCATCAGAAAAGCGAACCTATTGTCTGTTATTTTCAATGAAGCAAGATAAATATGCGGGAGAATGTGTTCTCTCCATGAATTTATTGAATTAAATTTTATTCATGGCGCTTTAGGCCTCTATAGTGGATGACCAGACGTCCTGTTTTAAACAGGGCTGTCCTACTTTCGCCATATGTACCGTTGTTCCGGCAAATTGTTAACGGGACA
The DNA here is from genome assembly GCA_022664845.1 of Lepisma saccharinum. NCBI lineage: Eukaryota > Metazoa > Arthropoda > Insecta > Zygentoma > Lepismatidae > Lepisma > Lepisma saccharinum. The sequence continues at coordinate 38,897 of JAGDQP010013883.1, forward strand.
CCAGATGTCTCTTTTGTTGCTACAACTCAAATAACTCCCAACAATTACTTGGCAGAAGACAGTAAACAGGAGAACGTAGCCATGGCATCATGTTTTATGTTATCTTAGTAGTTTCTGAGTGGAAAGTTGTCGAGAGACGGACAGAGTGGTTGAGTAAGGATTCACAGCACTTGCTGCTTAAGCCTGAAACGGATCCTCTCTATTACCATATTAAATGTTCTAAATTGCTATAAATAATCATTTTATTTCATTCTATGTGTATTTCACGTGATGTACTTCTTTGTTTGGAAAACGATCAAGAAAATTAAATTTTGAATGGAATACCTTTACGCTCAAAGTTTTAATTTTCTTGAAATATTAAATTATCTGGTTTAGTATCATACTCACATCCTCGATAAAGACGTTACACATGATATTTTTTTTTCACATGTGTATAAAATAATTTTGTATTGATGGATTTTTGTTGGTGTTAAGCACAAAATTCGCCAACGAACATTACAACATTTTACAAATGACCTTCATTCATAATTTCTCTTCATTTTCGGCAAATTATACAGTATCTTAGGTAGCTTCTGGAGTACCGAATTTAAAATTGACAACATGACTCATACCGTCTTGAATCACAGAAAAACGTACAAATGATAGTGCAGCGAAGGAGTGTTGTTGTCCGCGGTATATTTTATAAACATGGATCTGGAAGGAAAGTATATTTGTAAATATTCTGTGTAATCTCTTTTACACCTAGAGCAGATAAAACTTAGAGAGAGTCCTACGTCATCAAAGTGAAGCCGTTTTTTATGTTCATGGCGGCCATGTTTGTAGGACCGGGTGCCAAAATTTCCCGCAAAAATAAACGCAATTTTATTGGTCAATGCCACAGATGTCCAAAGCGGACGGAGTCTGCTATTGTTCGACTAGTAAAGATGGAATTACGAGTTTGAAAATTACAAAACAGTAAATATTTACATTGTATTTCTGTTATGTGTTGGGAAGATTCATTTATTAAGAGGTAAACCCGATCGACGTTGGATTTGTGAAAGCAGATTCAAGGAAGTAAGCTAGAGTGTACAAAGTGAAGGGTGCAGAATTCTCCGCTCGAAGTTATAATCATTTTTGAAGCGGAAATTAAGGGAGGAGACGAAGATGTAAGGTGAATTAAATTTACTACCATAGTTATCCAAGGGAATTTTTAAATATGTGTTTTCCTGTATATACGATAATCTTTATATTATTACGGAATTTTCTCACTAATTACGCGCTTTAATTCAAGTTAATACGCCTTGTACTTTCTGAAATACGTTAAGGCTTTCTGGAGAAGCAAAATCTGTGTAGTTCAAGGGGCAAAATAATAAGTTCAGTAAGGTGTTTGGAAATTAAATTTCAGATCTAATTTACGCTACCCTATTTGTTCTGAACCAGGGTAGTATCCACACTTCCCTTTTAGCGTGGTGTAAACAAGTATAGTTTAACGCGTAGACAGTTCATAGTTCCGATTCATTGTTTCAAGTAGCGGTGAATGGAATCTGTGACAATTGGGAATATTTCTTCAGGGAGTTCAGGGCTACTCTGCAAACTTTAACGAATCGTTCAAAACATTGAAAGTTTGGTTAGGTAAGATTGGGTTAGCTTAACCTAGTTTAAGTTATCATTAACTGGGGTTAACGACTTTAATCCTTCGAAATCAGATTTGTAATACTGTATTGAACGTGGTAATTTATCATCCGTGGGAGTATCCAAAGAGCATCTTAAATCAGTAAAGACAATGATGTAAATGGTTGAAGCTATTTAATACTGATAAAGTACGGAAAGTGTAGTATTAATTAAATTAGTGAATGACATAATAATTAGTGAATCATGAATAACGAATATCAGTGTTGGAAGATCTAAGACTGTAGGGAAGTAATAAAGATAACATATAGCATTAAATCCAGTATACTACTGTTGATAGATATCACTTATATTCATTCACTATTCGACTGTATGTAGTACCCTTGAAACTCGTAAGGATGAAAACTGCAATTTATAACAAATTGAACCTTTTCCGCGACAACGAATTTTACACTGGGAAACTATTTTGTTGAAAGAAGATAGTTGGCTGCGCTTTAGATACTCCCCCGTATCGTTGAAAACAGTGAACATTAGATTAGGTTAGATTGGATATCTTAACTTATATTAATTAATTTCAGTCATCTATAACTGATCTTAACGTCTCTAGTCCTTCGTAATCAGATCCGAAATAATGTGCTGAACATCGTGTTTTCTCTTCCGTGGGAGTATCCGAAGAGCATCCGGTAGTATTAGTTTTCAACACACAAATGTTAAAAGAAAATAAAACAAGCATATTTTCATTTGTTGATAACATCATGAAGCATCTTAGAAATGAAATACTGTTATGGGTAAAAGTCAAGTTTAACCGAGTACTTGGTTAAACCCGACTTTGACTTAATTAGTGACCATGGGAACGGGGAGGTTAGGTAGGTTAGGTGCGGTTATGTATCTTTACAGTAGTTTTAAATAAACAAACGAAAGTGTAAAGATGCATAGCCGTACCTAACCTTACTTAACCTCTACGTTCCCACAGTCACTAATTGACTACTTGGTCACTTGGTTAAACTCGACTTCTACCCTGTGATGTGAAACTTTATATTTCCCTCTGGTTAAGTGAGAAATCTTTACTTTTTGATTAAACTCGATAACCACATAATTTTATTATGAATTTTCTTTAAATAGACACATTCGAAGATTGAAAAAATTATCACTACTTTAACTGCGCTGCATAAACAAGATCAATGAGTAAATTAAAACAATAATCAAATAAAGAGCATACAACTACCGTGAAAATCGCTCTACAATTTACTTTTCATTATTTTTGCCTTGGAATTCATCAACAGATACAAAGACCTCGGCATGCGGAAGCAAATTTATAAGTTCGTGTTATGAATGGCTTGTAGTTTGCCACAAAAATCACAGACATAAAGTAGAGGGGCGAAACATGGTGATTTAAAGTGAAGTTCTATTATGTTTTCATTATACGCGATGCATATGACGTTTAACATTCACTCTGTGTGCTCGACCCAAAGCGGAAGTAGCTATTAATTCAAAAACACACTTTAAATTTTTCCATGACTTGGAACTTCGTTATATTTTACTTTCCAAGATTTCCACACATATTGCGAACATTACACTTATTTTGTAAATTTTACATTTTTGGGTTGATCTCAATTAGACTTTAGTAAAGCTACTTAAGGTGGTTTTGGTTCGATTGACAAGGTTTACCTTAAATTAAGTTCGGTTTATTAATTCTGGAGAACAGGCCCAGGCTGATTTCAAACTGTTCTTGAACTTTAAAGAGCAAGGGGAAATCTGAATTTTGTTACGTAATATAAAGGACTTACTTGTAATCAGAGTTATTGGGTAAACTGCAGTTCATGGTAGCCAGGAAATGTAATGTTTGGAATCTGTGTGGAACTGTTGGACCGCTAAATTAAACAAGGTTTTAAGTCATGGAAGTAGGAAATGAAAGTGAAGAATCGAAAATGAAGTGGACTATTAGCACATGTTAAACGTCATGTGCATCGTACAAGAAGAAAGAATTGTGTAATGTGGCTTTATTTACACGTCTTCTCCTGCTCCGCGTTCTATTAGTGAATTTTGTAGCAAATATGTAACATTAATCTTTTCAAAATTAAGAATATTTTTAGTTCATCTGTTAATGCCTGCAATATTTTATATTTGTATATATTAATACTGTTTGTATACATTAACACTGTTTGTATATACTAATACTGTTTGTGTTTCATTTCAGATTGCTTGTTGTCTCGAACTGGAAATACAAGATATCACTTTTCAACACCAGGATCATACCATGACGCTCGAGGTTTCGAAGAGAGTGGCTTCGAAACTGCATTCGGAAACCAAAATAGAGGATCTTGGGCGACCGTGAAAACTTTAGGAAATCCAGCTAACTTGGGATAGAAGAGGTGCAATGTAGCACATCTACGCACAAGAAAATGCTGTTAAGAGAACAATTGGAGCTTACAATTCAGACATTTTAGATATTTAAATCAAGCTACAAATATACCAATCATATGCCCATCAGATTGGAACATAGAAATAATAGAAAAATGTTGGGTAATCAGATTCAGAGCTTAAAAAAAGCATTTTTTCTTAAATTCAGTATTACTTTTTCCGGCGTGTGTTGTTTGCTGTAAAATCAGTGCATGCAAATTGAAACTGTCATTTGTTAACACTTTCCGTTTAAGTTCATTTTTATCAGTCTAGTACAAAGATCATTTCCTCATTACTTTTTTCCTTATTAACAAATGTATTATGAAACGATTTTTTTAGTGATAAAATTGCTGTTTAAAAAGTGTTTATGAACAAAACCAAATAGTAGAAATATTAATTAACAGAATATTATTTTGCTTAAGTACAACTATCAAGCTCTTGTAATTTAAAATGACCATCGTGTAAGTTTTACAGCAAAATCTCTTAAGCATATGCCAAAATATGACTTTTATCAAAATCTATTATTTTTACAACAGTTTATGGGCTCAAACGTGCATATTTCGATTTTTGTTGATTATGATTATCCAGATATTTATGATTAAGTAGTGCCTGAAGCACATTACTTGTGTTGATTTCAAGAGCCCATCAAATTTTTTAATTTGGAAATGAGTTCACACATTGTTAAGGTAAGATAAAATGATTTTTATGGGTGGTAACAGCACTATGGCTTACGTCTTTCCCGTCACACATTGTTATTTGATCTGTAATTATATGTTGACTTTATTCTTTTGAATTAAAAATAAATTAGAAGTTACGGTAAATTAGTGGTGTCGACAATGTTTTCGTTAAGATTTAGTTGAATCTTAGTAACAGTGGTTATGTTGTTTATGTACACTTTTAATTGCCTGTTCGATTGTTGTGTCAGTCTTGTATATTTGTAGCAGGGAGTAAGGGAGTACGAAGAACCAAGGTAAAGCGGTGCCCAAAATATTTTACATTTTTTTAAATGTTTCAATATATAGTTCCACTGTTCCTTGATAGAAAAACATAGACATCGTAGTTTCGAATTTATTTTGAAAATTCACTGACAATGGACCACTTGCCAGAGAATTGCCCTGAAACATTCTGAAATGTGCTGCTAGAAATTTTCCAAATAATATTATTTTACTTTAAACAATATTTAAGAGATGCTAAAGAAATTTTCGGCCCTGTTCTAGGTTAGGGTGATGGGATGTACTGAGAAAAACGCTTACATTCCCAATAATGTAAATGTAACATTTGCAGTATTACGTAGGTTGCGTACGTTAATACGTACGGAACATACGTAATACGTAAGTAACCCACGTTCAATGAAATTGGCGATTAGTCGTGAGTGCATTATAAGTAATGCCAAGTGGAAAAAGTCTTTATTACGTATGTTTCCTACGTCTTCCTGTTGTTTCTCCATGCCACAATTTTTGGCAGGACGGAATATCCTGCCGACATGTAAAATGAATAAAGTGACGTCATATTGGAACACAGGCAAGCAGGATGGAACCTCCTGCCAAGAATGAAAGAAGGAGAAGTCAATATATACATTACAGACGGTACTTTCCTACGTAATAGCAGGAGCCGCCTGCAGTAACACTATAATGATGTACAATGCTTGTATCAATGTTGGGAACGTTTGCATGCAAGTACAGCAGGAAACACAGTCTAGCAGGAGAAGGTTAAGTGCGTTGCGAAATGTTAAATGAGTTGCAAGTTGTTGCGGTGTATTACAAGTAGCTCGCGAGATGGTAGCACAGTTTTGTTTATAACCAAAAGCTAAAACTATAATTATTGTGCACGGGATCTGTTTTAAAGCAAACACAAAAGGCAACGCGATTAATATTATTAGCATATGTGATAATTTAAAGATTTCTTAATGCATTTATGTAAAAGCTCATATCTAAAATCCAAATGTGCGCAATCAGTTATTGTAGAATAGTTTATAAGATAAGAAGTTAGATTATCGATGCACATAACTTGACCTAGCCTAGCTGGGGTTTGTTAATGTGCTTACGAGGATCTTGTGTAGCATACGCACGAGTGAGATTAGCACACGTACTGCCTCAATAGGATTGACGGCACTGGTCAGTGTCGGAGGGAGCGAGTTAGTCTGAGCTTTTGGCAGTCATTGCACATTGACTGATCATTCATTGTAGCTTCATGTTTATGACATCATCATGGCAGATCCACCAGATCATCAACTTCAACATAAATTACCTCCAGTAGTGCCAGGACCACCACCATATTCATCGTTAGACAAGATCGCCAAATCACGTCGCAGCATGGACAAAACTACCATAGACAAACGACAAGTTTCTCCACCTCACCGCTCCAGGTCTCGCTCACCACGTTCGTATTCATCAACCATAGCTAATCATCACAAAAAGCACCATACGTTAAGCGCATCATCAGATGACAATGCCATAAAAATTGACAATCAAGATCAGTTCTCTTCAGCTCAGAAACCACAACTTCATGCTTTCCTGCTCACTAACTACGATAGCAAGTTCCAAAATAGCAAACAGATTTTTCAACAGTTCATCAAGTATGTACCACGATCATCACTTTCAGAAATCAAATTCACAAAAAATGGCATCATCATCAAATCACAGGATTGCAATTTGGCACAAACAATACGCAACAAGCACAGCTTTGAAATTTTCGGAAAAACAGCTCAACTCTCAGTTCTACAGGACAGACGCACAAAACAACCTCCACCACCACGCAAAGCACCATCTCTATCAGTAGTCATTCGTGGGATAGAACCATCACTCACCATCGAAGAGATAGAAGAAGAACTCCGAGCAGAAGGTCACTCCATCATCAAATGCATCAGAATCATGTGTAACGCAGGTCCTACATACATCGTCAGAGTACTCACCAATGCACAGGACACCATCAATTCATTACTAGCAGCAGGCGCCTACATCTACAGACGCAGATATCGGGTAGAACCATCGCACACACCACCACCATTGCCAGTTCGGTGCGAGAAGTGTCAACTCTATAATACACACCCGACAAGTCAATGTCCGAATCAACCGAAATGCGCCTTTTGTTCCGGTCCACATCCTACCAAAGTTTGTCCAAACATGCAGGCTCCACCAAAATGCAATACATGTAACGAACAACATCCGTCATTCAGCTATAAATGTAAAGCAAGACCAGCACCAGAAGCCACAAAACCGGAACTAGTAGTACCAATCAGGACACAACCAGTCGAACAATCAAGCGAGCCGATCACCTCCATCAATGCACCAATTACCATCGAGAGATTGCTAGCCTTCATTACATTAACGTTGCAGAACATCAATCCTTTCCAAAGACAGCATGTACTACATCAAATCCAATACGCAGCACGCTCCATTCTCAATGTCAGTTTCACTGCAACATACTCTGGACCATATGCACACTTTCATGCAACAGCCTATGAAACAGAAGTTTAAATCCACATCTATCTTCCCATTGATATTGATATTCATGGCTTTAGTTTTTCTCTTCATCAACATTCGATCTCTACCAACAAACAAAATCCTTTTCGAACATCTACTCCTAGAAGAAAAAGTTAATGCATTCCTTCTAAACGAAACTCTACTCAACAAGCGCCGGACTTGCAAAATACCACGCTACACCCTCATACGTCATGACAACTCCACACCGGCACAAAGAACAAACGGCGGTGTAGCCATAGGTTTCAGTCCGAATACTCCTC
>JAGDQP010013884.1:0-46639 GCA_022664845.1 Lepisma saccharinum
ATTTTTTTTCGACTGGAGCAGAGCATGAACATTCCATTAGTTTGTGCGAATTCAAGTATGTCATCGATAAATTCATTCCACTAACGACTGACTAACACATAACCACACAAGACGCATAGTCTTTTAACCCTTTCCTCAATCTGAAAACTCAAAATTGCCTGACATTAAGTCTTTTCTCAATGTTCATCTCTTCAGGGGTCTGAGACAGAGAGTCTAAAGTTTTCAAAATTCCATGATATCTTTTTAAACCGGCGGATACAGAGTCTTTAAATTGAAAATAAAGGTCACCTTCTAGAAATTTGTCAGTATGACGACAGACTTGAAGAAGCCATTTGTGCAGGCGTCCCTCCTCAGTTAATAATATTAATAACTCAATTAATTGTTTCGAACGTGAAATGTATCTCTTGTCTGACAGGAATTAGCCATTATTGTATTTTCATAGCGTATGCACCCTCGACTTCGATTTTTTACATTCTTTTCTTTAGTCCAAATGGTTCGTGGTGTCCTTAATTCTTGGAACGTTAATTTAACTTATTTTCCGACGTTATACAATGATGAAAATTTGCACAACGACGTAAGTTGGGTGACAATGCAATATTACATTGTTACTTTCATATATTTATTTATTCTAAAAGCATATTTTAATATATTTTTTAAATATGGACTTCTTTATTCTAATATAAATATAATAACCTGCAACGCTGTGGCGTTTGACTGGTTGCAGAACAATTTAGAATTTGGGTCACAAAACATTAGCTTGAGAAAAAGTATCCGAAAACTGAAGTAACTCGAAAAAAATAATAAAAAACTTTTTAACCCTTTATTTACGGCATTTTACTCTAAATTACCGTCCGTGAATAAAGGGTTAAAGACATCCTTTTCTTTAACAATTCATACCAAAAAGTAAAAAAATATATATATGTTTATGCATGTATAAATAGAAAAACATGGGGCGCGCCAATTAAAGAATGTATAAAGTAATTGTATATGAGAACGCGGCCCATGCATTTCTTTTTAGATATGCATAAACTTTTTAGTATGAATTGTTTAAGAAAAGAATGTCTTTAAAAAGTTAATTGCACGGATGAGATGGCTAGAGGTGATGACGCTAGGGGGCCCGAACTATAATTAGAGCTTTTGCCGGGAAATTGGAATCTCGTCCTTTTTACACTCTTTTCTTTAGTTCACAATAGTTCGTTGTGTCATCAAATCTTGCAACGTTAATTTAACTCATTTCCCGACGTCATAGAAAGATGGCATTTTGCACAGCGACGTAAGTTGGGTGACAATACAATATTTCGTTGTTACTTTCATATATTTATATAAATTTATATGTATTAAAAGCATATTTTTTAATAAAGACTTCTTTATTCTAAAATAAATACTAACCAGCAATGATATGGGTTTTTGATGGTTGCCGAACACTTTAGAATTTGGTTCACAAAACAGCTTGAGAAAAGAAATAATAAGAAAGCTTTTTAAAGACATTCTTTTCTTAAATAATTCGTACTAAACAGTAAAATATAATTTTATTTATGCATGACTAAAAATAGAAGCATGGAGCGCGCTTTCATATACAGTCACTAAAAATTCTTCAATTGGTACGCCCAATGCTTTTCTTTATAGTCATGCTTAAACAAAATTATTTTTTAGTTTTTAGTACGAATTGTTTAAGAAAAGAACGTCTTTAAAAAGCTTTATTATTATTATTTTTGTTTAAAAGCAATATTGTGCGAAATGTTTTCTCTCCGCCTGAAGAAGTGTTTTACTGTAAAGCGGACACGTTCTCACTAAAGAAGCACTTGACTGTCAAGGTCAACGTTTGTACATTTTGCATGATTCTGTTCTAATGCATTTTCTGGAACATTTTTGGTAGACCTACCACATTCTTGTAATTTTGCTAATACCTTATATTCAGATAAACTTATTACAAAGTTTAGCACTAACATAATCTTTTCTGTATTTCCGTCAGCGACAAACAATTTTGTAAGTCAAAATTGAAACTATGTGAAAGTATTTTCTACTATTCCAGTATAACGAATTTTAAATTTTGTATGTTATTAGCGTTGATATAACAAGTATTGGTGAAACAAGTTAATGAAGATTAAAACTAAAAGCTTCCAGCCAACCTTACGTTAAACTTCAATTAGGAGCAATTATGCAGTTTTGAACTAACACCAGAACCTTACTTCTCCCTTACAGTAAAATTCGCGTAACCGTAGAAATAAAGTTCTGGGTTAACGTTATCTGAAATATAACACTGTGTTAATACAGAATAATAGTAATATAATTACAGAACTACCAAATGCAATTCTAAGTGGTATACATACTTACTTACTCTATGGCTTATGGAACTCGCAAGTTCATCGCCGTAGTAACAGACATTCGCTATCGGGATCTATCCTCGGCAAGGTCAAGCCAGTTTTCATGGCAAACACCTACTTCTAGAAGATCCCTTCTAATACTGTCCTCCTAACGTCGTCTCGGTCTTCCAAAATGTCTCTTTCCCTCCGGTTTTCGAACCAAGATGGAATATAATCTTCGTTTTTCTCCCATCCGAGCTACAAGGCCTGCCCATCTTAGACGTCCTGATTTCATTATTCTTATACAACATCGAGTGAGTCGTACAGTCTGTGAAGTTCTTCATTATGCAGTCTCCTCCACTCTCCAGTCATCTCGTTCCGTTTCGGCCCGAATATCTTTCTCAAACCCTTATTTTCAAATACTCGTAATTCATGTTCATCTGTTAGGGTCGTACTCCAACTTTCGCAACCGTAAAGTATTACCGGCAGAATAACCGTTCTGTATATTTTCAATTTCAACTTCCTTCATATTAATCGCGAGGTTAGGAGTTTCTGGACTGAATAGAAACATTCGTTGCCCGATACTAAACGACTTTTTATGTCTTCCGTTATCTCGTTTTTGTTTGTTACGTATGCTCCCGTTATGTCTGTTACGTTAAGTATTTAAATTTGTTTACTTTCCTTCTCTATGTTCTATTCTTAATTGTTATGTACCTATTTCCGTTATCCCCTGTGTTTCGACTTATCATGTATTTTGTTTTCTCTATGTTTACCTGTAGACCTAGGTATCTCATCGCACGTATTTCATAATGTATTTCATAACTGCATCCAATTGTACTCGCTGTTTTGGACATGTTTCATGTTGGATAGAGAATCTTAACTTTCTATATTTTTTTTTTCTTAAGAAAAAGCAAATTAACAAATTGTATTTCAATTGTGTTTATTTACAATATCCAAACATTATAATGTGTCAACATCTTAAACAATCAATGTCACATATCAAAACATCAAACATGCTATGAATACAATTCTATTGTCCTAAGTGAAGTGGGCAAGCAAGTTTGTAAGAGTGTCTAATGTCAGAGGTGCTTCTAATGCATACACATTCTAACACATACACACTAAAAAACGTAGACAGCTCTATTGTGAGTGTTTGGATAGTTTCCACCCATTTTCCTCCACAAGTACCTCATTTCAAGAAGGGGGAAAATATTTCTTTCTCGCTATTTCCCTCCTCGTAAGTTGAGTTATTGGCGAGTTTTCGAATGCAAAACGTGAACTGCGGACGTGCCAAAACAGTTGACGTCCTTTAAGCTGAACCTTATGTATGTCTCTTAGCAGCCGTTACTTTTTTTTTTAACCATCCATGATTTATCATAGCTGCCGACCCCAAACACACTAACTCTTTTTACGCTCGGCACGAGTAATTTGTTTCCGTTTGTCAAGACAGCTAATGGAAGAATTCTGGATTGCAAGCACAAGACGTTTCTTCCTTTTCTTGCTTTCTCTCTCATTTTTAACATTCTTTATTATAACATTATTTCGTGAAAAATAGTTTTTTTTTTTTTTCAAATCGAATTTGTAATACGTTCTCTTCCAGTCTTGTTCAATATTTCAAGCATAAAATAGCGTTACATTAAATATTAATATTAGCAGTAAGTAAAATATTATTGCTTCATTAAAATGGGTCACTGTTTTTTACTTCTAGTTTCAGTGTATCCAAGACATTGAAATAACAAAATGAAATGAAGAATTTCAATTTTCTTTGTACTGAAAACAAAGAGAGCTAGTGTTGTTTTAAAAGCTAGGTAGACATAACTGTTCCGTATACAATAACAAGCAAACTTTTCTTAAGCAGAAATTGGGTTCCCAATGCCCACTGCTGGATCAATTTCTTTACTCTTCTTCTTCTTTTTCTTAAAAAAAAAATCCGAACCGCCAAGTCTACTTTTACCAGTGAATGCACATACGCTAAAAACAAAATATTTCCCTTATTTGCTGCTAGATGGATATTTGTCCTGCTTTTGACTGGACAGTCTTGGTTTTAATGATCATGTCCTTCGTCCGGCTTGTCAGTCGAACCGGACGCTCATTTGTCCTTGTTTTAATTGTCTTATTTACGATCTTTAACTTCCCATCATTCTAATGGTTTCAATGTCATTTTCAGAATTTTTAAATTTTTAGCAAAAGTAAGTCCGAATTCCAGCTTTGTTTTAACATACAAGGAGAGAGAGAGAGAGAGAGAGAGAGAGAGAGAGAGAGAGAGAAAGAAAGAAAGAAAGAAAGAGAGAGAGAGAGAGAGAGAGAGAGAGAGAGAGGAATGTGCAGTGACACTTTTGAAGCCTCATGTAGAACAAACCAAAAGGAAAGAGCTCGAGAAGGAAGGAAATATCAACAATAAGGTAAGAAGTTTAATATCTGGGTACAGTCTATAGAATGTCACTAACAATGTACGTTAGTAACTATAGTGGACCAATGTTGCTAATGATCTTGTTATATGCTGTTTGGAAACAACTCCAGTACTCAACACTCTAATCTTTCGTATTAATTACTTTTTCATGCTCATAATGTTACGTTACCTCCCCCTACTTATCGTTTAGCAATTACAATGAAACGTATGGTTACCAAAGAAAATAAAATCCAACATCTTGTACGTACTTCAATTCTCTGAAGCTTTTTGCGTGCCACCTATCACCCGTATATATGTTTAATTATGTTGTGAGGTGCTGGCAAACGAAATTCGAAATAACCCAACCAATAATATAAATCTGGATACTGTGTCTGTTAAACCCATCCTACTTTTACATCTTAATTTACAATCCATTAGAAATAAGCTCTCTGAATTAGATATATTTTTAGACGAATTTCCGTGTCATATCTTGTGCGTTAATGAGCACTGGCTATCGAAAGACGAAATTAACCTGTATATACCTGCAAATTACAAGCTAGCTACAATATATTGTAGAAAAACACTTAGTCATGGAGGAGTTGCTATTTACGTCAAATCTGATATAACTAACTACAAAATCTTAGATGTTGATAATTATAGTATGGATGAAGTATTTGAGGTAACTGGTATCTTGTTTAGCACTATAAAGTTAATAGTTTTATCCATATATCGAACTCCTGACTCTGATGCTAGTGTGCTCATAACGCAATGGGAAAAACTTACAAAATATATTGAAAGATATAAGCATTATAAGGTCATATATATGGGGGATATAAATATTAATGTACTAAATGATACTCCGACAAAAAATGTATTTTGTGACACGCTTAGATCTCTAGACTATTATTATATCAATGATCAACCAACAAGGAAGAAATCATGCTTAGATAATGCTATCACCAATATGCAGAAACCTGAGTTAGCTTGTGGTACTATAGAACCGTACTTATCAGATCACAGAGGTCTCTGGCTTACTATTACTGTTCCACGAAACGATAAAATTACGACTAAACAAATAAGTTATAGACTGTTACACGAAACTAATATTATGTTACTAAGGAGTAAGCTAAATGAACTTGATGTACATGAAGTTTTAAATTGCAGTAATGTATCTGAAGCTTGGAAGTTATTTGTGAGGAATGTATCTAATAGGTTGAATGAGTGTTGTCCAAGGAAGGTTAAAACTGTTAATGAGGGTATGTCAAAACAGAATAAGCTGCATTTAAATTGGTTTACGACGAAACTGGCCGAATTGAGGGAGAAAGTCATTAGGCTATATTATATAGCGAAAGAAGGTAACGTAACAGATAAGGAAAGATACAAAAAGATAAGACAGCTTTACAGAAAGGAAATTAGGTTAGCCAAAATAGAAGCTAATGAAGAATTCATATCACATTCTCATGATAAGTACAAAGCTGCTTGGTCTGTGATTAAACATGAAACAGGGAATAGGCTATCTAATGAATGTATAACTATAACTCCGGATGAATTTAACGAACATTTTATAAATAGTGCACAGCGTGCTGGATCTACCTACTGTAATAACACTGACAACAGAAACCAGTATAAAAACTATTTACTTAGACAGAATATACCACAGAGCGATAGTTTAGTTTTTAAATGGATGGAAGTTACACCTGAACAAATACTGAAAATAATTCTTAATATGCGAAACTCTCATAGTGAAGATTACTACGGATTATCAAATTTTTTACTGAAGCAAATAATACACACAATTATCTATCCTGTTACATATCTTGTTAATTGGACACTCCTTGAAGGTACTTTCCCTGATTGTCTTAAAATTACCATAACTATACCTATTCATAAAAAAGGAGATAAAAGCGATCCGAATAATTATCGTCCGATTTCTCTCGTGCCAATATTTTCTAAAGTTATTGAACAATGTATGAAAATGCAGTTGTCAAGGTACTTTGAACAGAATAATGTTTTAAATATGTCGCAATATGGATTTAGAACTGGTCTTTCCACTATAAAAGCAGTTGAATCAGTTGTTTCAGAAATAATAAGAGGGTTTGAATCTCGCTCTTACACCTGTGTCACTCTAGTTGATTTAAGTAAAGCATTTGATAGTGTGTCACATGATATTTTAGCATCAAAATTACAGTTTTATGGTATCCAGAGTCATGAACTCAATTTAATTAAATCGTATCTCACTAATAGACATCAAATTGTTAAAATTATGAATGTAAAGTCAGAAGAATTAATCATACAAACTGGAGTACCGCAGGGCTCGGTTCTTGGTCCTTTTCTCTTTGTTGTATATATGAATGATTTGCCTAGTTGTTTACCACATAAATCTGTTTTGTATGCTGATGATACCACCTTTATTACAAATGCAGAAAACACAAAGTCACTACAAGAAAAGAATGAAGAAATGATAATAGCGTCCTCAAGTTGGTTTTTGCATAATGAACTAACCTTGAATGCTGCAAAAACTGTTGCACTCTATTTCAATTTGAATCACGAAAATGCTAATGATAGTAATATTGAATCTGTCAAACTTTTGGGTATATATATGGATGCAAAACTAAATTGGAATAGACATACTGACGAAATGTGTAAAAAACTTGCTAGAGTTTTATATATGCTCCGAAAGTTAAAGACATCTGTAGGAGAAGACCTATTGATCTCTGCGTATTATGCTTTTTTTCATCCCCATCTACTATATGGTAACTTATTTTGGGGAAATTCTAAAGGGGCTTTAAATGTATTTAAATGGCAAAAGAAAGCGGTTAGATGTATAAAGGGTGTATCTGATAGAGTATCTTGTAAAAAATTATATAGTGAATATAAAATAATGACTGTACCATCGATATTTGTATACCAGAGTTTAATGTATGTCAAAGAAAACTATGCTCAAATTACAAGACGTACCGATATCCATGACTATAATACAAGACAGAAAGATAATATGGATACGCCGTATGTAAGACTAAGTAAGACGCAACATAGTTATAGGTACTGTGGAGTGAAATATTTTAATTTGTTACCGTCATTTATTCGTGATATGAATCAGAAAAGGTTTGACAGCTATATTAAAAATATGCTTAAAAATAGTTGCCTATATAGCGTAGGTGAATTTGAAACTTATTTAAGGGACCATTATTAAACTACGTACATATTGTATAATCTTAACTTTTATTATATAATTCTATATTTTATTGTATTATTTTTATGACGAAGTCTATTACAACTGTAAATAGTTGTCTAACGACTAATAAAAATTATTATTATTATTATTATTATTATTATGGAGGCAAGTTTCTTGTGTTTTTTCAGTTATTATTTCTCCGTGTCTTGTCCTATTTTCAACTTGATTGGCTAAAACTATACTCGGTGATAGTCATCATTAGTGTACAAAGTTTGGTCAAGACAGGATGAGATGCTACAAACGAAATGCAAATTGACACCTTAAGGAGCGCCGCTTACTTCGCTCCAATCTATCGATCTGTTTAGAACTGAGGGGGGGGGGGACACAGTGCCGTACTGCTTAACATCATTGTTTTGCTTCAACTCACCTCGTTGGGATTTGAGTTAAGAGAAACTGAACAATGAATCACTTTTTTCTCGTTTTCTTATTCAAATAGCACGTACAAGGTAGAAAAAAAGGCTCTTCTTTTAAATTTTTATATTCGCACTCTTCAACAGAGTAAACATTTGTTCATACTTTTTCACTTTCGATCATTAAGTGAACACTTTGTCACAGAGGTTTGAAAGTTCCAACAAAAGCGGACTTAGTACCCTTGGAACGAAGTAAACAAAAGTTGGTGATAACGAGGATAGAATGCGGACTGTTTCAGGTATTGCTTTAACCAACTAAGCTATCAAGGAGGCATTGAATTTGTAACTTTTCTCATTCTATTTTGAAGAACGTCGATGCAGAAATGAATACACCGGAGTTCATGAGGACATATCGGCTATGATATATGATAAGAAAAAAAATGATTTTAAATAAATCGAAAAGAAATAAACCTGATTTCAGAAGCATTCAAAACTCTTTTACGGGTAAGATTTCTAAAAATAGCATTCTATCTCATCCTGTTCTTTACTCATGATCATTTTGTTCGGATTTCTTTCTTTTTTGAAAAGAAGCATTCAGTTTGTGATTCATATTAGGTCCAAGGGATGTGAATTTTTTCAAGCGTTTTGCTTTTGTTCAGGCATTTTTGACAAAGTCAGGTAAGTAGATAAGTAAAGAAACTGAAACTTAGCGTAGTTTTCACTTCTTGAGTTAAATTTATTTCCATAAAGTTTGTTATCTATGAAAATATTTCCATAAAGTTTGTTACTACACGAAGCAATCTGTTTTGATCGTATATGATAAGAAACGGAAACCGAAGAAAATAATCTGTACACCAAGAAATATTTCTCTTACAAATGAGATATCAGCATTCTCATTTATTTGAAAACTAGAGTATACCAATTTGCAAATAAGATAAGTGATTTTATTTCTAAACCAATATATTCTAATTTTCAATTAGATGAGGATATTGATATCTCATTTCTAAGAAGAAAAAAATCTCGGTGTACAGATTTCTTGTTATCTCAATTTTAAGAAACCGATTGTTACTGTGTAAAAGTTATTAAAATATTCTCAGCAAATTTCTAGTTAAAAGCTCTCCATTACACAACACAATTTTTAAATTTTACATTGCCATTTGTGCGGAAATACAATAACGAACTTATTGTCACAGACTTATCAATGGTAAATGATACAATCTAGAGTTTTGCGTTACTTAACTTTCAGGCAAACCTGTTTTATCCTAAATTCAAATCATACTAGAATTTATATCATAATTATTGATTTGAACCATTGGATGAAAGAAGGTAAACACACCTACTAACCTTTCTACACAAACTATTGCATAACAAAATTGAATCAGCCTCCCTCCCATCTGAAATTATCCTCATGTTCACAAGAAATAAACGAGATTGTGTAACATTGTAGTTCATCTTTCAACAGCAAAATCAAACTTTTCGGAGTTGTCAGCTATTACAAGAATGTGTAATGTATATAACACAATGCCACAAAATAACACTTCTTTAGACATATTCCATATGACGGAAAATGAATTCAGCAAAGTTTCGTCCAGTGTTTTTAGCCACTGTAATAATATGAACACTATTAATAGTACATGTACCTTTTGTGTTTTTACTTTCCTTTTTTTTTTTTAAAAAAAAAAAACGAATTTTGAAATGTCACTCCGTGAGATTGTCCCTACACTTAGCACATCTTTGCTAGTTTTAGTTCGATTATAAGTTTAGGTTTGATTTATTTATAAAGCAGTGAAAACAACTAGTTTATCTGTCAGACTCTACCATCTACACATTTGCAAGCCAATAATAAACTGGTATTCATGATCAGGAGACACATCATATTTACTTAAGTAACGCATGGACTAAATATTCCTTGCATCCAATTGGTGTAGCTACCGAAGACCAGGTCCACTGTTCGTACAACATTCATCATAATATAAATTTGTACTTTTGGTACATATATTTTGTGGTACATGTACTCAATTTTATCTTTAGTTAATGACAACTGTTTGTTTTCGGAAGTGTCGCACAAATACAGTTGAATATATTTTTAAGTGTAGATTTATTAATAGTCCATTTCCACAAAACTTGTGGATGAAATCAACAATCTATTATTTTGTCTACAATAGTGTTAATATATAGGCGTATTAAGCCTCCACATTCAACTATCCAAAATTCTTTATAATATGTTAAAATTACAAGCATCATGCATACTGTGAAGTACTGCCAACTCAGGATAAAATTAGATACCAAGTATAAATTCAGTTATACAGGGTGCTCAACTTATAAGAGAAGCCATCACAGAAACATCATGGAACATACATACATACCTTGGCTACGGCATATGTTGGAAATGTCGCTCCTGCAGTTCAGTGCATTTGTCCACACACAATAATACAGGACTCGGGATGCTACGAGAAACAAAATATCTACACGTCAATGTGCG
This sequence comes from Lepisma saccharinum, assembly GCA_022664845.1. Lineage (NCBI taxonomy): Eukaryota > Metazoa > Arthropoda > Insecta > Zygentoma > Lepismatidae > Lepisma > Lepisma saccharinum. Next base: position 10,760 of record JAGDQP010013884.1, read on the forward strand.
CTTGTCTTTTAAATTGTATGCCCTGTTTCTCATATGTTTAACTGTATCAAAAAATTAGTTTGCTAATTGCAGAAGTAAGCATGTTTGAAAGCAGAAATCTTTCAGGGGAGACATAAAATTATTTTGCAGTTGTCTTAGCATTAAATAATTATCAAGTAACTTTTTATCGTTCGTAGAGAAGTCCATTACAAACACTATAAACATTTTTACAGTTTATTTTACCTCCAAGACAACTGCAAAAACAATTTCATGTTTCTCTTGAAAAAGAAAAAAAAAATGGTTTACATACAAGTTTTCTTTCTGTAAGTTAGTAATTTAAGTGTGTAATGAAGTTATTAGCAAAGAATAAAATTATCAATGTAGAATAATTTTGAATTTTTATTTTAATTTTAAGGCCTTTACGCATCTGAAGTTCATTCCGATCGGTGTTGAAGACAATAAGATATTCAATTATAACTGGCAAAATGAAATTTTATGAATTTTGTTTCTGTACAATGTAAATGACCATGGAATTATTTAACTGTCTATGTATCAGGATCGTCTTCGTCCAAATTAACATTGAAATACTTTAGCACCATCTGTGGATAGATCAACAGCCGTTTGGATGAAGGAGCTTTAGCAAATATCGATTTTACATTTACATTTACTCAAATATACACACGTGCGCAAGGAAAATCGTCTTTCTCTTATCCCTATGAGGAAAAGACCGACGATATTACCTAAATCGTTTTGCATGTATTTTATTTACAAGCCACTCTAAATTTAGAGGTATTGAAGTAATTAGTTCTTGTATTTTTCCTTGTCAATTTTTCCCTTTAGATTCGTAGCACGTAGAGAAGTGAAAACTTGAGAACGGAAAATCTTGTATGATCGAGGCCTGGTGCTTCTACGTTAGTACCTATCATCATGTGAAATGTGAGTAAGCTGAGCATTTAAACAAGCTTAATCATAAAAGACACTCCATTTTCTGTTTCTACTAGAAACTTTAGTACACATACATACATATTCTGAATTTCAATATAATATCAATTATATTACGTCATTTCTCAAGTTGGTAATATGTACGTCCAGCGACATTCAATACCAGAAACCACTTCTTATACTTCAAATATATATATATATATATATATATATATATATATATATATATATATATATATATATATATATTACCTACGTTTAATCCAGAGATACTTGTCTTAGTTCTTTGGTTAAGTTTCGTGAATGTTAATATTTGTGTGTCGTGGTGACCTTAACGTTAATTTTCCGAAAAACTGTTTACGTAAGACAAAATACTACCTGACATTTTCAGATTGCTTCACTTCAAGAAATGACTATTTTTAATTAATTTAGTGTATATCTTCTACTAATACACTAAAACTTCGCTTATTTGGACTTGATGGGACCGGACCCGTTACGAATAAACAACGAAATTCTGGATAAACCAGAGTTACGATTTGTTCATTTTACAAGCGCCTTCAATTTTACGAATACAGTAACAAAATTGTTTTTTTTTATAAAGACAAAATTTGTTTTAATTAATAATAGGCAAATACGGTACAACACTGCACTAACATTGTGAAGAACTAATTTGAAGTGCTCACTTGTTTACGATGTAGAGATATTTTGAAAACAACGTAAAATTACTTAATTTTTTATTTTCGAAAATCGTGCCGGATAAACCGGAGTTCCGGATAAACAAGTTCCCAATAAACTAGGTTTTAATGTACATTCATTCTGAAAGATCACCCATTGGTCAAGAGGTTAGCACTCACTTTCTGTGCACGTGGTCATGAGTTTAAGTCCCTTAAGGGGTCCATTGTACGGAACCCACTTTATCAAAAACTATGCTATCTTAAGAAGCTCATCAGTTTGTCGAAGACATTAACAATAATTACAGCAACTTACCCCGAATTTTGGACAAGAGCTTTTAATAGTCTTTAATATTCTCTTCATAGCTAGAGTGATAGCTTTTTTTACAAAGATAATTATGGATGGACAATAACTACAATATAGTTCTTAAGTATTTTTTGACGACAGTTTTCGAATCAACTCATTAAAAACAGTACTCTTCAAATAACCATATACGTTTTCATCGCTACTTCCGTCACACCGAATGTTGTATGACCACACTCACCAAATAATTATTCCAGAAGAGTTCTATTTAATTTTCAATTTAGTTTACATTAATGGACATACAAGGAACTATTCCCTAAGCATATCCCATATTATACTTCAGACATATGACGGACTTAGGCAATAGCTAAGCCTAAGTATGGTCAATAAATGTAACTTAAAATACAATTAAATGCAACTTACTCGGAATACAACCCTTCATGAGTGTACATTTACTTACTTTTTATACTATTTCAGTTTATTTTTATCCAATTTTTACAATGACTATTTCGTAAATAGCAATTCAATCAGCTCTTACACTTTTGGGTCACGAGACATGAAGTCGTAAGCTTAATGTAGGAGTGAAAACCAAGACTGCTTTGATTGTCAACAAAGAGACTTGGGTTTGTTAATCAATAAAGGAGCCAATCATGGATATACACAATTTTATTATCGAATGATACCAGTACAAATTATTTAATCTCTTCCCAGTAATTTACCATTGTCGGAAATAAAAATAAACAGCTGGTTTATAGTGGTCTAGCAGAGGAGTGGTGTATGAGCCCATGTGTAAAGGTTTTTCTTTCTTAAGACATTGTTTTTCTGATTTAAACGATGTTATTTACACGAAATCGGCTACTTTAGCATTTGCCTCCGCAGTCCAGTTCATCAGCTAGTGAAATTGATAATTAGTTAACATTTTTGTATCATTTCTCTTAAATTAGATAGACATTTCAATGAGTTTATCAATCAGTGAGTCAGTTAATCATCGCCTTACAAGTGAAACACATTAAGTCAAAAAGCATAGTTGTGAAGAAACGAAGGAAATCGAAATTGTAATTTTGCAGCTAAAAGAAAATACCAGAAAAGCAAATGTCTGGATAATGTTATCAAATATACAAGATTATTTTCATGATATTTATGTATTGCTATGATAACTAATAACGACGAGAAACATGTTTTCGTTAATTACTGAATTTTCTACATTGGTAATAAAAACACATTTATTGACGATCAATACTATTGTTCTTCACCAATCAAAAGAAAGCACGCCTTAAGTCTAGAGAAACTACATTAACTCAAAACCGCATATTTTAAAACTTAATTAGTTATATACAGAAACGTTTCTTAGTTCGACTAGCTTTGTACTTACGAGTAACTAACAACGTTAACAGATTGTTATTATCACTCGTTAGTACAGCGCTAGACATTCCTAAGAAGTTTCCTGAATATGGCTGAATATGTTTGACTTGCAAGTCTAGAAAAAACATGTTATTTGTTGTATGATATTGAAAGAATGAACTCTCTGTACTAACTTACTTGCTAATCTCATTTACGTAGAAGGAAAAATCTGTATTCACAGAACACGTAGGATGTTTTCATTTAATATATCTTATTTAAAATGATCGAGTAGACGAGGAAAGTAATCTACTTCGGATAGAGCTTCAGAAGTCCTCTGTTGCCTCTGTTATCACTGTAGACAAAGAAATAAACTTTACAGAAATAAATTATGTACATGTATGAATCAATCAACAAGATTGAGAGTGTAGGAAAGAATTAGTGTTAGCTAGTGTATGTTACGATTTTACGAATAAAATCTTCTTGATTGCTTATGGATGAAATATTATGCAGTCGCTTTGTTAATTTATATCGACTTATTCAAATATCTGATAGGTCAATGCCAAGAACTCTTTAATAATATTGAAATGATGATATGTGATTAACAGGCAATTAGGAATAACTTAATAATTAGGGAATTTTGCTAAAGCGATTCTTAATTTTAATAGAGAGCAAGTTGCTCTTTATCCTATTAACGAATAAGTAAATAAAGAGTGTATTTGTTCATCCTTAATTTCATGTTTCCAATATTCTTGGGAATAGAACTCTTTACTTTTATCAAAAATTAACAACATTCGTGTGAAAATTAATTATTTTGATATTTGTTATGTTCAAGATATCTTTGTAAATATAAAATGTGAACTTGTTTGTATTAGACTTAAAAATAAGTTTTTCTTTTTTAGACCAAAGCTGTTAATTGAAATGCTAATAGAATTGCAGTTTGAACTAACAAAATTTACGAGTGCGATTGACAGAGGAATATTAAACCGCCCTTGAATAAGGCTCTCTGTTTTTTCCTCAATGTTATCAGGCGGTAAAGTCTACAAAGAATTCCAGAGTATTTATTTCTAGCAATAAGAAGTGGAGTAATCATCATTGTCATCAACGCACAAACTAACTTATAAGTTTTCATTTCAATGAATATTAAAGATTGTTAGAGGTATTGCTACTATTGAATCCATTTCCGAAATTATTGTTATCTGTATTTTAAAAAAATGCGGTTCTCGATATAACAATATAAGCTAAGAACTTTCGTTTACCGAACGCTTTCGTTTTCATCATCAGTAAACACGTAGTCGAATCCCGATAAAACCCAGCGATTTTCGGCCTTCATCATTCATCATGATGACGAGGCAATCAAAACGTACAGTAGTAATGGTAGTCAAGAAAGACAGAAAACACAGATTAGATATATGAACTAACATATCAGACCACAAATCTGGTGCTAGCTGGTGCACCACCGATTGTTTTTGTTTGTTTGTTTTTATTAATATTAATGACTTTCAAAATCTTTCCAGCTTCTTTAGTCTCACGGTGAATGTTTCGGCGTGCAAATGAGAACTTTTGATACCATCGACTCAAATCCTGTTTATATCGGTCGGCTTGACTATAGATTCTTCTGGTTCCTCTCAGTCAGACTAACTAGACTATACAGGGGTGGTTCTTTGAATTAAGGCCATCATCTCTATATTCTCCTTTCTTATCCTACAATGTTGCTAAAATACAGAAGGGTGACATTGGATTCCCACAAATCTTTAAAACATCTTTAAATCTGAAGCAATCTTCTCTAGCAGTGGAAAATAATTGGAGCTACGCTTGACCTTCATATTCATTTTATTATATTCATAACGTTGGATACGAATATAAATGGTGATTTTGTCTTAAATGTGGATGTTATTACACCAATAATCCCAGAACTGATTAATCGGAAAATTTTGTATTCCGAAATACTATTGATAGAATAAGGTTCAATATCTTAATAATTAAATTGTTAACGAATATTATACAATTATGTGAATCATAGATATTCTAAGCTATTTGAAATCTGAATTTTCTTTATGCCCTTTAAGGAGCTTTGGCTCAAGCCGATATAGAATAAGGGAGATGATGTGGGAAGGAATGCATCCTGGACCAAGTTTCAAGATCCCGGCACTAGCCTGGTTTAACTGAGGAAAAGCTGGTGGAGGAACCTAGTAAGGACGGCCAGCTCTTGGGATCGATCCCAAAAACTTCCGAATACAAAGTCAGCATTCTACTAGCTGAGTTACGGCTGCTTGGTGCAAAATTATTCAGATAACGAATATTTTTTTCAGAGAGTTGATAATTAAGCACTTGTTCAGAAACCAGACCAAACTTGCCTGAAGTTCATAAACCCGCAAACATTTGTAGAAACTTTGACAGTATTATCCAAGAACACGCAAATAGCAGATAGCCATAATATTTTGAATTTACTGTAGATAACATCATAACATTTTATCTCTTCTACCAAGATATTTCGTTATTTTGCAAGAGATACAAAAGCTATAAAAATAAGAAATTTCTTCCGAGAAAAAAGTTTGAGTCAATGACCCACGTTACAAAATTTAAAAGAAAGAAAAAGGTGTCATCAGGTATTTCAACTGAAAAAAAGGAATATGGGTGCTTGTTTTAATACTTTGAAAGGTCACCTAGATATACCGCTACACGCACACACTCATATGTGTTGGAAAATCACCTTCCTGACTAGTCTCCAATCTTGCATATATAAAAAATATATAAAAAGATCGTACATATATAAAAAGAGTCGTTAAAACAAAATCACATTAAAGAACTAAAGCATTTTGTTTTACTCATTTTTCTATTAAAATTCAAGTCTGTTTTCAGAGCTGTAATACAAACAAAAACAGTTTTATTTCATTTTTTTGCAACTTTTAACAATTTTTTTTACTCATACAAAATAAAATTAAGGCTTCCAAATGCCGTTCCTCAAAAGGAGACATTGATCAAACTTTACGGTTTCTTTAATACGTTGTTCCACGAATTAATATGTATAGACATTTAGCCCAAACGATCTCTATGAACCTATACATCTGTATTGCTAATGTTGAAATAGCAATGGTTTATTTTTTGTTTTTCATCTTTATGTGCGGAATGGGAAGCGCGTTAATAGCATTGTACATATAGGCATTTATGTGCTGATGGACAATGAGAGTAATTATTACCTTTTTAACAACTAACCCGACTGGTTCTCAGGATTTAATTGCCTGCTTCTTGTTCCTCTCTAAGAAGGTTGCCTTCTTTTTTTATACTTTCACTCCTTCTTTCTCTCTCGTATATCGTGGATGTTTGATAAGTTCCCATCTAACGCAGGTCAGAAAGACCAGTTATAAAAGGTATCCAAAAGAGTGCATTACATCATCAGGGACCACACGGACTCTTCCTCCTGCTGCTACGACTAGCACTAGTGTCATCAAGACGTTGTACATGGTAGGACCTGGCTATAAACGTTAACACACCATTTTTGTTTATATGAAATCACTGTAAATGCAGAGGTTTTAGTGACTGACTTTCGTTACTGGAAAACAAAGAAACTCTTTTATTTCTTTTCGATTTGTTTTTAATATACTTTGTATTTTGTGATCTGGTCGTCATACTTAGATTTGGTGTATGAGTCATGGACATCGTACGAATGAAATGATTCGTTTGTAGAAGCCCCTTGCGGGTACCGTTAACAGCAGTGTTTCTTTCAGAGTGTGACCGAGGGATATTACCCTCAAGGCTGAGTCAATAACTCCAAATTAAAAAGTACAAATTTTGTAAAAACAAGGGTGTTCTACTACAAACCCCTCCCTCCTCTTTTACCCCCTCTAAAAATCTAAAATACTTCCCCCACACAGAACACTTTTTCTGAAAGAAACACGGGATATCAGCCCCAGTAGCACACAAGCGTTGAAAATACGTGGATTAAACGTTAGTACCGAAACGTTATATTGACGTTGTAAATGTACCGAAATGTCCGCCTGTTCAACTGTTTATTCGACGTTGAATAATGGTTGAGAGGAAACGACGAAGAAATGGATTTAATTGGTCAAAACAGAGCATGAATTCTGTCTATTGGTATACACACATTTAGTTTCATGTTATCCGTTGCTTTTATCATGTTTTACGGTGTTAGTTTTCTAACAGTAAATTATCCGAGCTGCTGCTGTGCGGTTCGAACTAGTGATGAGCAAAAGTAAGACCAAGACCAAGACCGTAGCGGTCTTGGTCTGGGTTTTGGTCTTGCACACCCAGTCTTGGTCTTGGTCTTCCATTGATATCCCTGGTCTTGGGACCCGATCAGTTCGGCGCCTCCGTTTCGGCGCTACCGGTTCGGCGCCGCCGTTTTGGCGTCGCCGGTTCGGCGCAGTAACGTTTCGGCGCCAGAGCTTTACCTAAGAATCACACCAGGGAAACTACTGTATTAAAGAGGTATTAAAAACTTGGTCCATAAGATGCGACAGGCGTAGTGTTTTAAAAAAATGGGAAAAATTGGTAGCCGGAAAAAAAAGGAAAAAAACGTGTTTTTATTCAATTTTTCGTGCGACTTAGGAAAAGAACGATTTTTTTTTTACTTTTACGATCCCTGACAACATTTTATGATCAATGAAATAGTTAAAAGGTTAATTGATGTTCAGAACATACATATAGAAAAAATACACAATGGGACCGCGTCTGACAAAGTTTTGAAGCAAATTGTGTTTTCTGGGTCTGAGACAAAGATGCCTAATGGCCAGAAGGGAGCAGAACGTTTCTCTCATGTACAAGGGTGCTAATGACATATATTGCATTTCTAATGTAAATTGCCAGTGTTTTGTACATTTTTTAACATAAGACCATCCGATTGAATGCATTAGGTGTGTTAAGTAGTGGATATTGGAGATGAAAAGGCAAAAAAAAAAAACAATTTCGTCAATAAAACCACGGTTTTTTACTTCGTGGAAAAAACAATTTTTCCTGTTTGTTTTTTTTAAAACTTCCGGTTTTTTCACGGCCTTTAAAACACTATACAGAACAGATCCAGTGGCTGCTTTCATGGAAGAGATGCAATGAGACGTTTATACTTCAGTAAGTAATTGAAAAATATAATATTTTTATTTAAATGATTTTAATTATGAAGTGTTCTTTTCGACGGAAAATGAATTTATTTATAACATAAACAGGCTGAGCTAAAGCAGGGACGTAACTAATGAGGAGCAGAGAAACAGGATTCAGGAGCGCTACTCGTAATTTCGTAATGGAGCAATTTCGCAATTTATTATTTTATATTCAAAGAAAATAAGTTTCATATTTAATTACAATGCATTCTGCATACCTTTGGAACAATTTATATATACATATAAAACAGACAGGAACGTCATGTTAAACTGCAAGGTTCGAGGTCGAGGTTCAAGTCCGACGGCGAAGTCGAGGTTGAAGTTTAATCTCAGGTCGAGGTTAAACTACCATTTTAACTAATTTCTCTATTTATATTACGAATGGAACCTCCAAATCTTTAGCACCCTTGTACACGAGAGAAACATCCTGTCCTCTTCTGGCTCTTAGGCATACTTGGCTCAGACAGGTTACTTTAATAATGCTCCAAAGCTTTGTCAAATTCAGTTCCAATACTCTTTTTTATCTAAATTTATATTTTGAACATGAACGAACTATCATTGTAACTAATTTGTCTATTTATATTACGAATGCGACCTTCATCTCATTAGCACCCTTGTACACGAGGGAAACTTCTTGTCCTCTTGTGGCCCTTAGGCATCTTTAGCTCAAACCGTGAAAACTTAAATAATGCTTCAAACCTTTGTCAGGAGCACTCCCAAAATGACTATATTGATGATTTTTTTCATCTCGAATATTCACTACTTCGCATTTTATGCATTTCATGTTTAGGTTTAGCAAAAGTAAAAGTTCTTACGTTAAAAATGTACAAAAAACTTTATATTTAAATTAGCAAAGCAATATATCTGATTAGCGCCCTTGTACATAACAGACAAGTTCCAGCCACTTAAGTCATTTAAGCATCTTTGGCTCAGACCATGCAACATAAATAATGCTTCAAAACTTTGTTAGAAGCAGAGTACAAGAAATAATGTTTTAAGTACTTCATTGATCATCAATTGTCGTCAGAGGACAGTAAAAGTGTAAAGTACATTACTATGTCATAAGGTATGTTAATAATTTCCGTTTTTCTCACTTTGGCGCCGAACTGAACCGGCGCCGAAACGGTAGCGCCAAAACGTAGCCTGCGCCAAAATGGTGGCGCCGAAACGGCGGCGCCAAAACGGAGGCGCCGAAACGTAGCGGACAGTTTTGATCTTGCTTGCAAGAGTATTGTAAGTCTTGTTTTTAAGAAGTTTATACGTTTCATACGTAAATTTTACACCGGATATAGGGAATAGTAAAACCTATGAGTATCATTGCCTGTCTTAATGCGTCAATAGTTACGGAAATACGTTTTAATGTAATATTGTTCATCTTCATGTAATTGTACAGAATAGAACTACTGAAGTTCAATTTGATTTAATTTGAACAACTTCAATAACATTTTATTATTTTACTTTGAGTATACTTGCTGTTTTAGGCATACAAGTATGTTTCGTAAGATATGACAGAATGCAATCATGGGTTATCGAAAATGATGGCCAAAATAACTTAGACATTGAAGTTCTTACCTTGCAATAATTCATAGAATTGTGATCTATGTCATCTTCTGGGTAGACACTGTTCCAATTATTTACCATTCTCCGTGCTCCAGGTAAGTTCCAAAGGAAGATCAAACGTACACGGATATTGTGTTTAACTAAAACTTAGTACTATTGTTTTCGTCTAAGAAGCACTCATGTCCACAAACCCAGACAATTGACGATAATGAGACTAGTCATGACTCAAGCGAGTTCTGGCAGAAGAGTGATAGAAAGTATAATTACTTACAAATTTGAATTTGAATTTATTTAAGCCTATCAGGCATCTATGGCGTAAGGCTTGCGACAACAATGGGGAAGTTAGCGGCCAGGATCTTGAGTTAAGGTACCATCCCAGCATTCGCCTGGTGGGACTGAGGAAAACCGTAGAAAACCTCAACCAGGATAGCAGGACTTTCTGAATGCGACGCCAGCGCTCTACCAACTCACCTACGACCGCTCCGTAAAATTACTTACGAGTTTGTGGACCAATAGTTTGCTGTGGAATAAATGTATCAAAGTAAACTTGCTGAATTTGAAGCCTTTCTGTGCTCAATACAAACCCACACGCCTGTTACCTCTAGCTTACTCTAAAGTAACTTTCGCGTTTCATCCAAAACCATAGCCCACGTCTAGTAATATTCCTCCCGACTTTAACTACATGTGACAAACAATTACCAAGTGTACTGCAAAATCTATTGTTCTATTCAGACTCAATTCTCCTTAGTATAACACATAGAACAGAACTCAGTTTTCAATAACACATATCAACAGACACTTTATAACATCGACTAGTAGCTTAGAATACAAAGGCTTGGTTACACAAATCAGTACAGACTCCGAAATTACCATAATCCACCTTTATCAGTATCAATAAATCATACCACGACAAACCTAACATAAGAAAAGCCAGGACATCAGACTTCCTTTTGCCCTTTATCCAAATTATCCTTAACAGAAACTTTTTCCTTCTATTGTAAGTTTAGTGTGCAGTGTACAGTGTACAGTAGTGTACAGTGTACAGTAGCGTACAGTGTAAGTTTAGTTTAGTATGCTACAGTAACAGCGGCATGATTCTCAGATCCACTCACACGGTTTGCACAACTGGGAACACCTTCACTTCGGCGGTATTTTTACAGAAACCAAAGCAATTTAAGTGAAGGATATAATGATTTCCGCTTCCTTTCCACGTTCTAAAAATATTCAAATAGTGCGTGTTCAAGACTCTTGCAGGCTGGTCTTGGTCCTGCGCGAGTATTGCAGGTATGGTCTTGTTCTTGGTTAAGATAAGATAAGATAAGATAAAATGAATTGTATGGGCGGTAACAGCATTATGGCTTACGCCCTTCCCGTCTTGGTCTTGGTCATGCATCCGTTGGTTCTGCATCTGTATCCCTGATCTTGGTCTTGGTTTTGCATGCTCGACTCGTTGACCACTGATCCAAGAATCCACCTGAAGAGGCCACTACTCTTTTACTGTATCGCTGAAATTAAATGTTCGATGAAATATAGTTTTAAATTCAACCTGTTTTCAACATGTAAATGAAAACATGAAAAATATAGTTATTTTCGTTGCATTTGCTTTAATTTATAATGTTTAAGAAATTAAATTAGAAATACAAGTGTGAAACGAAATATAGGACATAGTATGAATGATAGTTGAAATTACCTCACATTTACGTCATATCAACGAAATTTTAACTTCGTTGAAATATGGTTTAATATTCAATCTGTTTTCAACGTGCATATGAGAATACCAAAATTAGTTTGTGTCATTCAATTGGTTTTTAATTATGTTTTTGACATAGAAATTCATTAAACAAAATCTATTATACCGTAGTTGAAAATAATATATTGAATACACGTTGTATTAACGTCTTATCAACGCAATAACGTCTGTATTGAAATATGGTTTAAAAATAAACGTATTTTTTTTTCAACCGATAACGGTTAACCCAATTCAGCCAGTAAGAGTATTTGTGCACTCCTAGATCTAACCTGATTCTAACCCTGAGTCTTCTGTAAGCTTTAGGGCATTCGAAACAAAGTTATCGAGTTCTGTATCCATTGGGTTGCTTCTTTGTAAGAGTTCAAATATGTTTCTCGCAAGAGCTGAACAGTCGAGGAGTATGTGGCTTGCAGTTTTAATAAACTGTCCGCACATCGACAGTCCGCACAGAGGGGTTCGTTTCGGTATAGCCCCATTGTATGTAGGTGTTTCCTGAACGGACCATGTCCAGCTAGTAATCCGAAAGCTTTCCTGGATTTTCCCCTGCCTAAATGTATTATATAGATACTTTGCCATGAGATGGTTTGGTTCCTTAATTATTATCTTGGAGTACCTTAGGCCGGAGAGATTTGCCTATCATCTCCTGTATTCCTCCTTGGATTGATGATGAATTGCAGTTCTGACTGAAGATTTGTTATTGCGCAGTATGGTTCTGGACCGTTAAAAGCTTGGCTAGAGCTTTTTTTGACCAGACAGTCGGCTTCCTCATTCCCAAAGAAACCACTGTGTTCTGGTATCCCTCGTAGTTCGATGGAGTTTCTACTGGAAAGTGTTTCCAGGATTTCGCAACATTCTCAAAGAAGTTTAGCATTTGCTTGGTAAGATGAAATTGCTTTTTAAGGTGCTTCGCTATCAGAGAGAATGAGTATACATTCGTTCGTTCTTCGATCTTCTCTTTTCGCACAATTGAAGATAGTTAAGAATTGTTAGGATTTCCGCTTACAAAACTGTAGTATATTTTACCAAGCTCATTGACATTTTTGTTTTGGGATGGGTTTCAAATATTGCGGCTACTGTATAAAAGATCTGACGATCTCGCGGTGGTTTAGAGGCCTGGTTATTTTCCCATTTAGATCTTCTTCGATCTTGATGGTATATAGAAGCTGAAAGGTATAAAGGTATAAACTACAGTTGTATAATCAGACGGCATTACCGTATGTGACCGGAATCAATTATTCTAATGGATGTTTTAGCTCGCAATGCGATCTTAAAATAAAATTTGAAATTATCATTTCTTTTACTTTTAATTACGTTTAGTAATTAAGAATTAACATGAGGAACAAATAAGATTTAATCATATCTTGTGGTGAATAACTATTGTTTACTGTAAAAATTAAGCTATTTTGATATATTTTTCGTAATGTGAAACTAAGATTTTCAATTTGTATTTGTAATTTTGTTCTCAGATTTTACTACAACTTTCTTTGCTTTCCTGAGTTTTCCTTTGTGTAAAGATCGGGAAAATTCCTTTTTCTGATGTAATGGTAAAGCAAGCGCGACTTATAGACGCCAACCAATGTATCGATGTTTATATTTTGCATCATTTTAACCACATTATTTGGTGATATGTTGAGGCTTGCATTATGATCCATAGAACCTCTTTGTTGCAACTAGTGTTGTTAAGGTCTATTATATCCATACTTTTATTGTAATTATAAGCTTTATTACATTACGAGTAACTTACGGTAGTTCGATTACATAGCCCTCTAGCGTGAGTTGGCTCAGGACAAGTTTTCCCTCGAATTTTTCGAGCAGTTGCAGATCTGATTTTCAGACATCGACTCTGTGTTAGCCGTCTCTCTGTTTTGCCCGCGTTTTCCTTCTTGACTTACGTGGAGAGTATGTTTTCGTGCACTGTCAGATCTTTAATTAGCAACCAAATGCTTCCAAACATAATTTTGAGTTTAAAAAGTTCGAAATAATGTTAAAATGTTATATTAACCAAGCAACGCCAAATTGGAAGCACGTTTTTGGAAGTTGCTGGGTATTTGGTAAAATAGCATGAGTTGCGCGGCGGATGGATACATTTCCTCTTTGTCTGAAACCTACAGTGTGTTAATGTCACCTACAGTTTGTATATTAATATTATATGACGTTGTGAAAACCCAAGTTCATGGTGACGTTTAATTTCTTCATTTACTGTGTGAAATACTGTGAAGTGCTATTTTCATTTAAATGAAAGATAAGGAAAAAAGATGAGGATTTTCTTTTAAATGAAAGAAGATGAAGTGAAAAATCACGCTGTTGAATGTCCGATTTAAGTTTGGTGCTGGCGCAACTATTTACTGTTCTTTGCAACAATTCTAAACTGTGGCAGTGAGTGTATTCACGTTCTGGATGGTATTTATGATGAAATGAATTGTCCATCCTTTAGTCCGTAAGAAGGCGTTTTATGGGGCGCCATCTTATGAAATATACGGTGAGGGAGTGCTTTCAACTTTACATCACCCCCCCCCCTTCCATCTTCACTTTCTCTTCATCATGTGACTACGCTGGAAATCAGGTGTTAGTAAAGAGAAAGACAAAATGAATTGTATGGGCGGTAACAGCACTATGGCTTACGCCCTTCCCGCTCAGGTGTTAGTGACTGCAAGAAGGACCCATTATACGTGAGTATGTAATTCACTGGCCAGGAAACTAAAAGATTTTTTTTTTAATCAAATGCTTGCAAGCTAGAGCCAAAGCTAAAGTTAAAGTTAACAACGACAATCATAATAAGAACAATCTTTGCGAACTTTTTCATTCCATGAAAAGTATAGTTTGTTAAGGGCAATATTTTGCTCGCACGCAAAGCGTAGTTTAAAATATTGTTTGCTCAAACAGTTGTATCTAACTCACATCAGCACTTAAACTTCGATTTAACATTTCACTTTTTTTATATTATTCAAGTGTAATCTGAATCTTAATTTTTAGCTCATCCGTATGAACGTCAGTGAATAAGGGAAGATATTCCGACAGAGTTGAGCCATACACCGGTAGATCCGTAATGATCTGAAACGGTGGAGAAACATGACTTTGACTCTAGAACTGACAGGTCCTTTTCATTTACTTACTTATCTCCATTTTTCCCATGTATTTAAACATGGCATGTTTGACCCCCCACCTTCGATCTCAATAACTACAAGTCACACAGAGATGAACCATACACCGTCGCATTCGCCATGGTCTGAAACGGCAGGGAAAAATTATTAGTTTGACTTTAAAACTGGCAGGTCCTTTTGAATCTCTTAGTATTCTCCATCTCTATGTAGAGTTCATATCCTAAACCGCTGGAGCTAGAAACACCAAATATGGTATGAAGGTACATCATAACTAGAAGGTTAAGAAAATATTACAAAATGTTGAAAAAGTCACCATCTTGGATCGCAAATGGCCTCCAAACTTATTGCTGTATAGAGGACATAGCCTAAACTGCTGGAGCTAGAGAAACGAAATTTAGTACGAAGTTACATCATCACTAGTTGGGTACGAAAATATTACAGATTGTCCCCGAAAACTCCATCATGGATCCAAAATGACGGACCTTAAAAATTCATTTTGCACACCGGTTGAACTAGAGACACGAAATTTGGCATAAATATGTATTATCACAAGTAGTTTAGGAAAATATTACAACATTTTGAAAAAGTCGGCATCTTGGATTCTAAATGGCCGCCCAAAACCATTTTCCACACAGTTCGAGATAGAGAAATGAAATTTTGTATGAAGGTGTACCATCACAAGTAGCTCATAACAATCTACGGAAACGTTAAAAAGTCGCCATCTTTAATCCAAAATGGCAGCCCAAAACCCATTCTCCACACATATGAAGCTAGAACAACGAAATTTAATATGGAGGTGTATGACCAAGAATAGGTTACAATAAATGGAGCAAACCTCCCCTATGGGGCCGCAGCCCCCTGGGGGTACGGGGGTAGATCTGTAAAATGGGGTCGGAGTCCCCCTTAGAGTTACGATAACCACATGTGTTAGCCAAGCGAATTTTGGTGTAAAGGTAAATTATCAAGATTAGGTTACGAGAAACACATCAAATGATCAAAAGTCGCCATGTTGAATCCAATATTGCCGACTAAGATTCATACAGAAGGTATATTTCGCCCAAAACAAACGTATGTCGACTCAGAACGACGTGCATCATTAGTTTTAATATATTTTCTACCCGCACGATTGTACTTCAGTGGTTCCATGTATTGGAGCTATTTTCGGCCATTTGAAAAATGAAATTTTCCCTATATCTTCGGAATTTTTGGGAATATCTCGACCAAACCAGAAAATTTAAACTCAGACCAATTTAAATATATTTAAATCGTTTCTAAATGTATTTAAATGGTTTTCATGTATTTTCAGCACCACCGGCCGCCATCTTGAAAAAACGGATTTTTTTACTATATCTTCGACGTTTATTGGAAAATTTCAACCAAACCAACATATTTGGACCCAAAGCAAGTTACCTCAATTGTTTTCATTTATTTTCGATACCTTCGGCCACCATCTTAAAAAATATACTTTTCTCTATATCATCGGTGTTTATAGCAAAATTTCTACCAAACCAACATATTTCTACTCGGATCCATGTACTTAAATATTTTCATGCATTTTCGGTACCACCTGCCGCTATCTTTAAAAAATTGATTTTTTTTTATATCTTCGGCGTTTATGGGAATATTTCTACCAAAATATTTTTACTCAAAGCGATGTACCTCAATGATTTACATTTATTTTCGGTCACCATCTAGAAAAAATATACTTTTCCCTATATCTTTGGTGTTTATTGCCCAATTTCAACCAAACCAACACATTTCGACTCAAAGTGATGTATCTCAACCTGTTTCATTTATTTTTGGTATCTTCGGCCGCCATATTGAAAAAATGACTTTTCCCTATATCTTCGGAATTTTGGAGAGTATCTCGACCAAACCTGCACATTTCGACTGAGATCAATTTAAATACTGTATATTTAAATAGTTTTCATGTATTTTCAGTAGAACGGGCCGCCATCTTGAAAAAACTAACTTTTTCCTATATCTTTGGCGTTTATAGGATAATTTCAACCAAACCAACATATTTGGACCAAAAGCAAAATACCTCAATTGTTTTCATTTATTTTCGGTGCCTTCGGCCACCATGTTGAAAAAATATACTTTTCCCTATATCATCACTCATCAGTGTTTATTGGACAATTTCTACCAAACCAACATATTTCTACTCGGATCCATGTACTTGATAATTTTTCAGGCATTTTCCGTACCACCGGCCGCTATATTGAAAAAAATAGACTTCTTCCTATGTCTTCGGCGTTTATGGGAATATTTCAACCAAAATATTTCCACTCAAAGCGATGTACCTCTATTGTTTTCATTTATTTTCGGTACCTTCGGCCGCCATCTACAAAAAATAGATTTTTCCCTATACTGACGGTGTTTATTGCCCAATGTCAACGCAACCAACATATTTCGACACAAAGCGTTGTATGTCAACCTTTTTCATTTATTTTCGGAACCTTCGGCCGTCATATAGAAAAAAATGACTTTTCCCTATGTCTTCGGCATTTATGGGAATATTTCAACTAAATCAACAAATTTCGACTCACAGCGATGTATCTCAATAGTTTTTCACGTCTTTTCGGTACCATTGATTAGTCATGATCATAAACGATGAGGAAACTATGAATGTGACAGAACTTAAGCCACACATCATTGGATTCATAATCGTAGCTCGTTTGTTTTATATTAAATTGTATTCAAAATATCAAAACCTGCTTGTTTCAGCCTGGATAGAATGTTCTATGTTAGGCTTAAGAAATAGTATAAGGTTGATTGAATTTCGTTCTGTTTACCAACGGTGAAAGCATCTTCAATGCGTTGTATTTGCTGACTGATACCATCCTGACTCACAAAAGGGAAATACATGTGCCTAGTTTTACGATTTAACCATCGTTACCAACGGATCTTGCTTGAGTGGTCCCTACACGATTTGATCTGGTCCCTACACGATTTGATCTGATCCCTACACGATTTGATCTGGAAATGTTGTGTCTTAAGACCCAACGAGTGGTTATTAATTGCCATATTAAATCTTGAAATCGACAGCACGAATACATTCCGGCCACCCTCGTCCCTCTGCCCCTTTCTCACAAAATAAGTCGTGTAAAGCAGTAGTTCGTTATTTGGCATCCTTCATTTGGCTTCATGCTGTGTAAGTTGGCAGTAGCGAGTAAGAGAAAATTGGGTGCTAGATTTCTCGGTTGCTTCGAGTGTTGTAAGAAGAGAAATCAATTACAGAATGCCTGTCGCACGTAATTGGGTTGTCTGTCAAAGTGGAGGTTACGGAGGTATGTCCTCTACTCTGGAGGTTTTGCCTCCAGTTTTCGGCTACTCTGGTTCTATAAGCTGCCATTTTTGCCCCAATTATAATATGGATGCGTGGAGGCAGATTTCCAAAGTAGCACACGGAATACTTCTGAATGTCCCAGAAATAAACCAAATTATTATTTCAAGGGTAGCTGAATCCAAACCAAGTTCTCCAACATCTTGTCCATTACACATGAGGACATACAGGATTCCACAGAATGAGGAGATATCTATCTCCTTTACTAACAAAAAATCTAACAAATTGATATTAATGTAAGGCCTTGGCTCCAAACTTTATATCTGTCTTTGTGTTCTCGTTGGCCATCATATTTCCTTCCCTTTTCAAAATTAAATTTTCCTCTACTCGTCTACAGTGAAATATATTTCCATATAAGAATGATTGTCTCCACGGTTGGTCAAATTTTCAAAAGGAAGGGTTGTTTATGAATATATGTGGCTTTTTATTAGAGGTACAATTATGCTTTAGTGCGAGTCTGTTCGAATACATTTGTCTACTTGAAAGGGGGTGGGGCGGGGAAAGAAGGAATTTACATTTTTAATTCGATTTTTGTTACCTTCGACACCTGGACAGCTTTTGACGCGTACGACGTCAACTTAAGAAAAACATAATCTTCATCTTTGAACTAACAGAGCGACAAAATAAAAGAAGAAAAAAGAAAACAGATTCAAAAGAACGGGATATAGTAAGATATGTAGTGATCGTCCGATAGTGCGGGGTCACTACATAGTCGTGTCGAAATTTTGTGTAAAGCCCGAAATTTGCAAATATCCCTTATGCATTCTAATAACACTATATCAACCCGCAGGTATCGAATGTTTACTTCCTGTTGGGCTAGACAGGTGAAATTAGGAGTAAAGAGTCACGAGCACGTTGGAAAACAAGGAAAAAAGTATAAATACAATAACCTTGTTGAATACTCTCAATAGTACCGTTAAGTGCCGTAGTACCCCCGGCTATCAAAAATGCACTTTCCTGAGCTAGAAAGCTGAAATACGCTGGTCTAGAGAGCTGAGCCGTTTGAAGTTTCAAAAAAGAAAAGATCCACATTTACAAACACACTGTTAAGTGCGCGAAAAATGAAAATTTGCTGTTATCCCGTTATAATCCTATCCGAATAAGAAAACCGACCCGGAAAATCGAGAATGCACTTTCCATTGGCCTAAAATGCTGAAATTCGGAGCGAATATTCCACGGGAGGGCAAAAATAACTACGAGGAGAAATACAATTTGTACTCGTCTCTCCGTCGCTATCTCATAAACAACTCCTAACCCCAGAGAACCTCGAATGAAATAAATGCCGGTACATTGTGGAAGTGATATTTTGATGTTGTGACGACGATATTCATACACAAATGACAGCTAAGAAAATGCTTTACGGAGACAGGCTTAAAAGCAAATATTACGTAAATTATAACAACACGATGTTCTTTATACACAATATTTTACCTACAATCTCTGGGTTTTTCCAAGTTTAATTACTTTTATTGTCTTCATTAAATCGTTTTTGATACAAGTTGCAGGATATTGATATGATATTTGTAAGATAATGATTAGTTAAAAAATATTGAGTTTACATAATAGTACTTTACTCTCGTTTTAATTTACATGAAAGCTTTAATATAAGGAATAAACACAATACTATCAAACACAATAGATTAATTGATTGAATTCCTATTATTAGCATCCTAAACGAACTGGTGAGCTTCTAAAGACGGTGTAGAATGTTTTACAAAGTGGGCTCCTAACCTCTCCGTTCAATGGACTCTGGAAAGTATTAAACCTTGACATGAAACTTGACAGATAAGAAATGGTTCAGAATCTTGAACACCGAAAATAAAGATTAGTTCAGTAACGAAAGTTATATTTCTAAAATTATAAAACATAATTTTCAAATAACTGTTCTGTGGAAAATGTATTCCTCTAGGAAGTCATTCAGAGAACATCTCGGATACCCCCGAGGTCCAGATACGATTGAAGTTCTTTAATATTTGTGATCTTCTCCGTTTCCAGTTTAAGAATTAATTATGTGGTTAGACAAGTACAAAACACACATGTTCCGTTTTGAATGCCTTTAAAAGAATATGGTATACATTTCTATTTATATTACACGATGTTCTATTAGTTCATTAAGCTTCTAAAATTGGTCCCCTGTGTTTGTATGTCGTTAATTTGAGTTTGATGTTTACCTTGCCTCCATCAACATACGAGATTTTGTAGCGATTGCAACAAAATTTAATTTCTGAATCTTACCGCATGATCCTTATTTCAATCTGCACCGGCATCAAAATTGCAGTCCTAAAAATGTTTATTCGGATCTTTCTGTAATGAGATTTTATCTTTACAGTGAATTGAATGAATTTGAATTTTATTTATGACCTTTAGGCCGAGTGAATGGAATGTATCTTAGGGAGCAATAAGGAAACTTCGGTAGAGTTATTCGTAATCAGTTTTTATTTCTAAAATGAAACAATTGACTTAAATTTTTCTGTGGCCTCATTTATGTCGTTTGTGCTTGAGAAGTGATTTCGACTAAATTCACATATTCAAGAGAGAAATTTGGTACTTACCAACTTGTTTACTTTTTTAATTTCTTCTCATGATCCAAAGATCAAGTGTCACCAATAATGATTCTCTGAATTACTTATAAGGGAAGTGTTTCGGTTCAAATAGGAAATTTTGACAAGACTTCGTATATATATTCGTTTCTCAATGCTGATAGTACCTGCAAAGTAATTCGACCGTGTAAGGCTCCGTTTGTCCCCTAGAGAGCGTCAAAGGTTTGGAGCGAGAGAAAGACAGCCTGGGCAGCCCGCAGTTTCGGTTCGAACATACATTTATTACTATATGCTTCAAATTATATACTTGAATATACGTGACAATTTAACAAAATCTGCAAAGCCACTCTGCCGTGTAACAAATAATTTGGCAGATATAGACCAGTATATGTCTTCACAAATGTAAGTGAGGGTTTTCTACAAATTGAGATGAGAAGTGAGAATTACAATAAACACAGGCCAGAAGACACATCATGGCAATCTTCAAATTCAAAAACACACTCCATGTGCACGATATCAAATGCCATATACCCAGTATACGGTACCAGTAACTGTCAGTAATTTCAAGAGTGTAATTGAAGTGCCATTTGACATCGCGCATATGGAGTGTGCTTTTCAAGGTTGCCCTGATATGTCTTTTGTCCTGTATCTATTATGATCCTGCCTTATGTTTTATTCACTTTGTTAAGAACTCTCACTTATGTTTATGAAGACATATATTGACCTATATCTGTCAAACTATTTGTTACACGGTAGAGTGACTTTACAATTTTTGTCAGGATTGTTAAGTATATTCAAGTATATAATTTTAGTAATAAATGTTTGTTCGAACCGAAACTGCGGGAGCCGATGCAACGGCTGCCCGGGCTGTCTTTCTCTTGCTCCAAACCTTTAACTCCCTCTAGCGGACAAACGCAGCCTTGCACTTTCGAGTTACTTTGCAGGCTTTGCCAGCATTGGCATACAAGTATATATACAAAGTCATGTCAAAAAAATTCCTGTTTGAACCGAAACACTTACCTTGTTAGTAGAAATACAAATTTCGTATTTCTAAAACGACTTCAAATCACAGAACAGTTATTGAAGTGTAAATGTTTCGTAAATTTGCAAATCTAGTTTGGTACACTCATAATGAAACGTTTGCTTTTGTAAAGGAATTTCTTGAAAGATTTGTGGAGTTGTAAATATCAGTATTCTTGCTGACAGTATAATTAACATTCTCGTGCAAAAATTAAATTTACTGTTATTTTTTTCTTTTGGATCATCATTTTTTTCTCTAAAATGATTTAGAAGCAACTTGCAGAGAATTTAGAAGCAATTAAGACAGAATTTTCTACAATCCACGAAATTGCGGGACTTTGAATATTAGGTGCGTTTCGAATCAGTTGCCAGGAATTATCGTATTTATAGATCCTTCTAGTTTTCTGTTGAAACTATGTATTTGTGACTTCTACAGTGTCTCACGATTACACCAGTCTGGCTCATCATTTTGAATATGGGAGAAGTGCTGGGCTCTTTTGAATGTAGTATTCGTCATTTTACTTGTTTCACTGAGTGAAATTAATTCAGGATTACATATGTTCAACCTCATGAGGGCGGCGGTCTTCTCATCCTCACGTAACGATTACAGCCTAGTTGAAACGTAAGGATGAGTAAGGGTGAAGGTAATATAACATGAGGATGAGAATAAAGTGGAGACCTTATTTTACGGATAAGTGACGATAAGGGAAAACGAATATGGGAGAATGAGAACAAATTGAAGACGTGAGGGTAGTGGTGAGTACGGATGAGAAAGACGTGAGGTAGGTTTGATCTATGGTCAGAACCTGAATTAAGGTCCTTCTGACTATAAGTTAACTAAACTTTCGCTAAGCCGCCATGATCTATTAAATTCTCCCATTATTATTATTGTATATCACGTAAACATTATTTCAAAGCATGATGAAAATTCTTAAAGAAGTGATAATCGCATCTATCATATTAATTACCAACACCAACTTCAAGGTTGCTCTTCATATGTGAAAAGAAAGATGTAAATAATTGAATTGGATTATTTTTTCAAGCATTCAGTTTAAGAATGGAAAGAAATACGTACACAAAGCAAGCAAGTTTATTTGCAGTTTTTTATACTGTCAATTGGATGTTGTGGAAATGATACTGGTCACTTTAGCACGAAATAATGTCCAATTTTCGTAACGTTATGTACATAAATTATCTTTTATTAAACAAGTAATGGATAATAATTGGGCAATGTATCACGATGGGAAAGAAATTTCAACTCTAGAATTTTTTTAAAGTATATATTGTTAATCATTTGGTGTCAGTAGCAATATTTTTCACATTCGGAGTTACTAATTTCCATACCAACTGATACGTTTATTTGTATGACCAATTCGTGGGACAAGATAATGAGGTGTAAAGTAATTAGTGTTGAAGAACAAGTAAAAAAAAATGTATTTTGAAATAGAACGATAAAAGGACGAATTCGTCATGTAGAGCGTTAGCTTGTTATGCCAAACGCTTGATGATAAAAAGAACGATGATCTTCCAAGAACCAAGTCTCGGAGGAATGTTTATGCTTGTCATTGACAATTGATGACGTTGTGATATCCTCCACCACCACTTGGCTTAGCTACCAGATGGATGACTTTGCTACTGAAATTCTGAGGATGATGGACAACACTGAGATGTTTGAATGGAACGAGTGAGTATCACACTATGACCGCAACAAATCATTTCAAAATGTCTGCTTCTTTATATCAGGCGCTGGATTGACCTCAGGAGGCCGAATTCGTGACAAGAAATACCATGTGCTTTAGTTAAAGAACCCTGTCTTCTTTTGCACCATCCTTAACCTCTTTCTAGACAGAACGAACACAAAGCAAACATTTGTTTCCATATTACTCCAGCTACTAACTTCTTTGCAATTGTTCAAAGACATTTCTACAGAAAAAAAAATCAAATAAAAAGAATATTGGAAAGAGTGCGTTTATGTACAGTTCTTCGAAGTTTGGAAAGTAATGAAATAAAAAGGACAGGCAAAAATCTTTGTCTTCAGATGTATCCATTAAAGTGTTCCGTTGAAAGACATCAAGAAAGTCGGTTGCTGGAAGGAGGAGATAAACCAAGAGATGAGAAGATACAAAAAAAGCAAGCATTCTCGTCATCTATTTACACACTCTTTTTCAACTCTACAGGAAGGCTCTGAGCTTCACGAACTATGTGTATTGTTCCTCTATTTTGTCTTTTCTTCATCAGCACTCTTCTTTCCTCCTTTATAGGAAGGAAAAAATCTTTTATTAGCCTCTCTTGGGATCGGATCCCGACAAAAAGAATACCTTGAAGGACTTTAACTGAAATTGACATAAAATGGTTAGAATCAAATTTTACATTTGTACAAGTAATGTTACTACAATCATCACACTTTAAAATCTCCCTTTCCCCCCACCTCCACCCTCTCTCAATATATATATGCCTTAATTCCTCAAATGAACCCGCAAAAGACTACTTTTTTTTCACAAAACGAGTTCAAATTCAAGGACGACTCTGAAAGAATGACTCGACAATATCAGGTGAGACCGTACAATTATCATTCTGCAGACAAGTACGACGTTATGTAGAGGTAAATATATAGGAACTTTATTTTTTCGCAGAGTAATGCACCCATTGTGGTTATTTGTTGTTTCTGCAGTTTTCATTCCAATAGCTATTAGAACTGAAGAAAACCATAGTGGAAACAACTCATCTATTATTATATCGTGGGATTAGAGAAAGCATAAGAAGCAACCATTTTAGACAAATAAACAAACAAAGGTTGCATTCCTTTTGAAAGAAGTTTTTGTTGGTTTGCTGACGGTGGCAAAAATTGTTTGTAACAGCGAAGAGTAAGTATGAAAAGCCAACAGCAATTGAGCTGCGAATGCTTGCACGTTGGATTCATTTAGTTTGTTATTTTATGATTTGCAAATGTTTCGTAATAGACTTAGAAGTAAGTAGGCGCATAAATATGTTTTATTTTTTTAGTGTTTGTATGTTGGAGTTCATAGGTTTTCAAAACGGTTATACAAAACATTGTTTCAAAACACTGAAGATCAATTATGAACATAATGTAATCGTTATCCCTGCGGTGTTTGTCAAGAGTTTTCGTAAATATTCTGTCCAGTTGCAGTTTAATATTGATTATATTTATAAAACTAATAAGGTTTGAAGAGATTAGGCAAAAGGAAAAGAGTGCTCATGTTGACATTAATACATATGAAGTAAATAGTTTTCAACACAAGTTATCTTTATAACACAGGAATGAACACAAACATGATGAGAGACCCGGAAATACTCTTACGTATTATAACAATTTCTTTGCAGTTCCTGTTAACATCTTCGGTCTTCAACTCTGAGACTTGTTCTATGAAGAAATGGGAGCATACAAACGTCAATTTCTTTATCCTATTTATTGAATGAAACTTTCCATTTTTAGAGTTACAAGGCTACTGCGTGACTTTGTTTCTTCACTTTATCCGCAGATGAAGAATGGTGGAAAAGTATAGGTCTCGGTCTTATTGCAGATATAATCCCAGCATTCGCTAAGAAAATATCTGGAAAGCCTAAACCAGAATGACCGCTGCCCTTGTGAGCTGCAATCTGTTTCCTGGGAAATAAGGTCTTCAAGACAATTCTTTCTTTAGTTATAACATCATGTGATAAGAGAAGAGGGGATGCAGGAACTTGATTCCAACTTCATCCAAAATTCTCGTGTCACTGCTCAGCTTGGTTCCTACTTTTGAATTGTAGTGGTAGCCCGGATTCTAACGGGCCTCACGACAAGCACGCATGAATTAAACAGTAGGGTTCTGATCCGAACGGTTCCGTTAAGACCTTAGTAAGAGGAATTAAAGCGTCTCCTGGCAGTTAGGAACAGAAGCCTCTTTGGACGATACTATGAAAATACTGTTACAACCTTGCTATTCCTAATCTTTCCTCCGTACTTTAAGGTCTTCGGATGCTATGGGAATATTTCATCTGCTGCTATAATTGATCAAACTTTATATTAATACACGAACGTACTCAGGTATAATAGTTATAAATAACAAGAGTTACCATTTCACCTCTAATAGCTGTTACGCTCCTTTAGCATAAGTTTTCTTATCGATGAGATAATATTCCAAATCTTTACTTGGTTGGAGTCTCTCGTTCTTCTCTTTTTCCACCCATCCGTTTTCTCTAATATGGTATCCGTTTCATACCCAGGTTTGATATAGCTGTTTGGATCCAATTTATTAAGCTTGAGGATCATCAGGATCAACATATGGTTCCAATACTCAGATTGTCTCTTTTTATAGCTGAGATTCATTACGCTGAATGCTCGTTTTGCTTCAGCTGAACAAATTGCTATTATGTGCATGATTTTTACAGCTTCCTGAATGGAAGCGAATTGTCTAATAAATGGATTCAAGAACCAGTTCGGCGAACCAACGGATATGTTGACAACAGGTTCCGACAAATCGGTGTTAATCGCCACAATGCCACTGTTGCTTTCATGCAGTTGTCGGCTTTTGAAGAAACACTCGTGAAGGTGAAGCTACACATATCAGCTCTGCAGAGGAAAACAATATCGTCAAATTCTTGAATGGCTCTTGTCCAACTGAGCGGAATATGAGGTATGTCATGCAACGACTTCTTTACTGGGGTTCTATCGGCGCTAAAATTGTACAGACGTATTTGCTTTCTTTTTCTATGTGTATGAATTATGGATATGTATTCTTATATGTTCTTTCCTTGTTGATAAATTTGATGTTAACGACAATTAGACTATATAGCACATCCTTCATTTTTTCTACCATTAAATTTTCCCTTTACTGAATTTACCTGCTGTGGTCAAGAGGATGAAAAAGGTGTAAGAGGAAAAAACTTAACGGAAATTGACCTAACCAAAAGTTAAATACCAAAGATGAGAGAACTCTGAACGTTTTGGGTCTTTGGTTGGACGTGATTTGGTTGAGCAGGTGTTATTTAGTTACCCTGTAGCAGTGGATTTTGTAGGTGCCAAATGGGATTTCTTTTTTCCTTTCGCTATCCTTAGAAAAGCGGCAGGTGAAGATGACTTTTTTTTAAAAGATTTTTGGTAAACAAGTTGAAAAAAAAGGAGCTGATGAACATTTTAACCTGTGGTACTTACTGCTTCATGGGTAATTTGTTCTCCCGTGTGGGCGGGCTTTTGACTCCTGACACTAAAGCTTTCCCGCACTGAACCACGTGATATGACGACATCTATTAGTACTTTGTTTAGTTCAGCTGCTCAACAGTTTCTTGTTATATATTTCACCAAATAGTTATCACAATAGGATGGATTTGTGTATAAATTAATTAATACAGTTACAAATTTATCAAAATTTTAGGAAAAATTATGTAATTTCATTATATATATTAATTGTAATATTACAGTGCACTGTATGTTTCATATGCTATTTCTTTTCTTTTTTTAAAAAAAAAAGGATAATGTATCAAATACTTTAGGTGAAGGGCTGTTAGTACTTTGTTTCGATCTTCTAAAATCAGAAATTCAGAAAGTTATACTAACCATTGTCATGTTATTTTTTTGAATATCGCAGTTCATTTGGAACCATAACAAGGTATAATAATTTTGTAGTTTAGTAGTTCCCGCGTTACTTATATTATTTTCTTCACGAGTAATTTAATTCAAGGAGTTAAGAAAGAGCAAAACATTTAGGTTTCTCACCAACCTCATGCACCACTGGTTAACATTTGGAATTCAGATGGAAAGGAAGGCACGTAGGTTCGCTTACTGTTAGTTGACTAAGAGTTACAACCAGAGTTCAAAGTTGCATCAGGAGAGTTCCAATTAAGTTCCTAACCGCTAATTTTCGCTCTCAGAAAACTGCTTCCTGAGAGACACTATCTTTCAGACATGTAGCGGGCTTATATCCTTCGGTTTGACTTTCGTACCTCCGCTAAACTTACGTCTGGAAAATAGGAAAATATACAAGTGATCTTCATACACTCCCTTCAACAGGGACCACGTTTGCAACCCAATGTCCACGGATTCTCTCACTTGTGTTGTTTACTTCATAGGTGTATAGTCTTGCAAAATCACCGAAGTGTTCACTTATCAGGTAGTACGTTTTCCCAATGTGGTGTCATCTTGAACTTTAGCCTTTGGCTACAGAAAGAAACAATAGTTTCCCCTATTATAGTCCAGTCCCTCGCCCTAAGACCTTAAAAATTTCGAGATTTCTCTTCTGACTCAAGTAAGACAAGTCTAAGAGATTGCAAAACATGTGGCAATGCGGACAAACTTGAAATTCAATATGGCGTCTACGCGAAAATGCAATATTTTTTTTAGAAACAGGAAAATCTCATCATATAATGAAACTAGAAATTTCGTTCTTGTGCCAAATTAAAGGAAATGGCCCTTTAGTGTTGTATATATCTTATATAGCTGTATCTATCGTAGTAATGTGTATATTTTAGAAATGTCAAAATTGGTTGCCATATTTAAAAACTTCTTTTGTTATCAGTGATTTATAACAGATGGGTATTCGGGATGACTTAATCATATGCAAAGGTAGTTCCGCCTACTTCGGCGATGGAGGATCAAAAAGACAACAATGTACCATTAAGTAGTACACAGAAAGGGCACGAAAGTGTAAAACGGGTGGCAGAAATTCGCAATGATGATGTTACCAAACGGCTCAGAAGCATCTCTAAAATGATGGTGTGGAAGCAGATAATGTGCAAATATTTGTTTATCACAACACCATCAAATGTTACAAGAATTACACGCATACCAACAAACAGAAGGTAATTAAGAAAAGAAAGAAAGAAAAGGAGAAAACTTCAACTGCACGTGAGACAAGATATTCCTCTGTTCAGAAGCATTCCACCCGTGGCAACATCACTCCACGTACACCTGCAAGTACACGTAGGAACCCCAAATTATTACCGTGCGTGATATGTGGACACATTACGAACAAGAAAAGTAAAAATAAGTTTAGAATTTCAGAATTGAATAGTGCCACTGTAATAATTACGGCAGCAAAGTACAACCAGGATGATGTATATATCCGAATCGTAGACTGTGTAAGATAACATGGAGGACTCTGTGAAAGTTATTTTTGAGCCTGATTTGTATTGCCACTCAGTCTGTGGCATGGATGTTTGTGGATTTTAGAAACTTAACACCTCGTGGAACCGAGACGGGTCGAAGTCATTAGTTACTCAAATGGCCTAAAATACAGTTTACATAATGTACACCATAAAATACTACCGTGAATTCAAAACCCGCCAAGAGTCATAACCAACATAAAGTGTATCCTATTCCCTCGAGCCTTACCATTTATCGATCAGCTACTAAGTAGAAAAGACATTTGTACATTGAGCGACATCGTTAATTTTAGTACCAGCTTATTGGAAGAAGACTAAGATTTGGTTAGTGTTTTTCAAAACCATGAAGCAAATACTGATCTCGCACTATGGAGAAGCTATCACTATTGCTTCAAATATTAGAATGAATGAATCGGATATATCGTTCTTCTCCTCAGTAACTACTGGAGAACTGGCTGCAAAATTTAAAAATATCGGAACTATAAAAGATGCAACACGACAATATTGCGAAAAATGGATGTGAACTTTGGCCTACAGTTTCTGTGACAATGCCGATTTGAAAGAATTGTGGGAAAGTGCTGCTATGCCTGCTGCTTTCATCACGTTCTTTGCTACTCTCTTTAACATTCCAAAGCTCTTTAAATCCAACCCTCCTGACTTCGAGGAATATCTTGTCTCACGCGCAGTTGAAGTTTTCTCGTTTTCTCTCTTTCTTTTCTTAATTACCTTCTGTTTGTTGGTGTGCGTGTAATTCTTGTAACATTTGTTTGTATTGTGATAAACAAATCTTTCCGCACCATCATTTTTAGATATGCTTTTGAGCCGTTTGGTAACATCATCATTGCGAATTTCTGCCACCCGTTTTACACTTTCGTGTCCTTTATGTGCACTACTAATGGTACATTGTTGTCTTTTTGACATATAATACACAATCTTGAATTGAATATAGTCACATCCTTTTTCACCGAAGTACGCGGAACTATCTTTGCCTGTGATTAAGTCATCCTGAATACCCATCTGTTACAAATCACTGGAAAGAAAAGAAGTTTTTAAATATGGCAACCAATTTTGACATTTCTAAAATATATACATTACTACGATATATACAGTTATATAAGATATACAACACTAAAGGGCCATTTCCTTTAATTTGGTACTACTAAAAAATATAGCATTTTCGCGTGGACACCATATTGAATTTCAAGTTTGTCCGCGTTGCCACTTGTGTATCCAGATTTTTGCAATCTCTTAGACATGTCTTACTTGGATCAGAAGAGAAACCTCGACATTTTTAAGGTCTTACGGCGAGGTACTAGACTATATTAGGGAAACTATTGTTTTTTTTTCTGTGGCCGAAGGCTAAAATTCAGGATGGGGCCATATTGGGAAAACGTACTACCTGATGAGTGAACACCTCGCTGATTTTGCATGACTAGACACCTATAAAGTAAAGGCAAGTGAGAAAATCCGTTGACATTGAGTTGCAAACATGACTCCTATTCAGAGACTGAATTATATATAGAAGTGTCACACACGCTCTTCCTTTCAGCTTTCGTACAGGTCATGAACATATGTCGTGGAGACTGCAAGTAACACTTAACTCAATGTGAGAGATGGGAAGAGAAGAAAGTAGGCTGTCTTTCAATGTGTTGGTGCTACTAACCAAAACCCTAGGTTTAGAATTTAAGATTGAAATTCATAATATAACACAAATCCTTTTTATTTCCTCAGTGCTACCAGAGAGAAAGGTATTGAGAGAGGAATATCTTCCCATTAAAGCTGTTTACGCAATGCTCTACTCACTTTACAATTTTCGCTAACTGATTACTAGATGTCTCCTGGGTTGAACAAGCTTCACTATTTAACCACTAGATGTCTCTTACATTACTTCTTCTATCTTCAACAGCGCGGTAGTTGAGATTGGGTCACGTGATCCTCCAACCCGTTTTTCCTCTCTTCATTATCTTTTCAGGTCTCGGTAGAGATAATGGAAATAAAGAGAGAAAGCTGTATCTTCTCTTCCCTTCTTTAATTCTCTTCTCTCTGGTTGAACTAAACTACAATGGGGAACTATAAGGGGTATGATCTCTTGAAGACTTGTCTCGTACTTATGTCGTATGACGTCAATTTGTTACCCTCTTTATAAGCGCAGGCAGATGTGAACTTAGATTCTAAAGGAGGAAAAGCTACATACAGCTCGCATTGATGTTTACGTACGAGTATAAACAAATAGTCTTGCATTCTTTCAATTGTATTCGCTGTATTTTTAGCTGACATGTCTATTCCACTTTCGCAACATGAGTTTATTTACACTGAGAAATCATGTCAGACAATAACTCTTATGTTTTCAGCGTGTAACTGTTTGATTAACTTATTCGCGCTATCATTTTTTATTATTGTGGTATATTGTGCAGTTAAGATCGTGAGAGAAAGAAGATACAATTGTGCAAGATCGGTAAAATAACTAAATAATACTGAATAGTATTGTTTTGGGCTCCGTCCGTTGAAAGGGACCCAAAACCAATGTGGGACCAAATAATACATCGTCTTTACCAAACAAATAAAAATTTAATTGGGTCAAAGACCGTATTTTATGAAAAACTTATGAACGATAATGTACAACAGAGAGAGTAAAAGATTATAAACAGTATTCTGTATTAGAATTACTTTCGGGGGTCCCCAACCACCTAGAAATAATTAAATTACCTCTTAACAATTGATACTGATGATGCAAATTAGAGATCATTTGGAAAATTTCAAAATCTTTGCAAAAGAAACAGCTAGTCTTGATAAAGCGTGGAAGTATTTGAGGCGCGCATCTGATAATTTGAAAGCTTTAAGAGGAGTCTATTCTTGCTTTCTGACTGATGCACAAAAGTTAGCACAGTCGCGGAACATCCCTTGTGAACTAAATAACAAACGAAAGATGTATGTCAAGCGCTTTTTTGATGCAGTTCGACCACAGAATTGATGATCCAATAAAGGCATTTGAAATAACAGTATTTAACGCCACCCTAGACATTGCGATAAACCAGCTGGAAATGAGATTCGAAAGCTTGCATTGTAGGAAGATTTTCTTTCCTGTCACCTCAAGAACTGTTAAATTTAACACACGAAAAAGTAGTATAGAAATGTATGACTCTCGTAAATAAATATCCAGCATATCTCTCAAAATGTCTGCCTGACCAAGTAATATCGTTTAGAACATTGCTAGGAAAAGAAAGAAATAAAGAGGAAAACGCCAGGGAAGTAATGAATTTACTTGTTGAGGAAAATTTTTGTCTCCCAGATTTTGCTACTGCTCTACAACTTTACTTAACCCTTCCAGCCACAACAGCTACTGCAGAGAGAAGCTTCTCTAAAGTGAATTTGATAAAGTCATATCTAAGAAGTACCATCGCGCAAATGGTCAATGTCAGTAAAGTAGTCGACCAGTTTGTTACTTAAAAAAAAGAAGAGGAAGATTGGGAGAGCAGTAAACTATGGACCGACATTTAAATCTGTCAATATGTGGTTCAACATATGTGCACAGGTTGGACCCCAACCGCTTTTATTCTTTCCAATCCAAAGTTAATTACATTCCTTCGTGCAACCTGATATATTTAATATAGGGAGTTTCAACAGTTTGTCATTATAGCCCTATCTTTCTCATATTTAGAAGAATAAACTTTACTTGAATACAATCCTGATATAAAGATTTTAATCGGAATGAATAAAATTTGTATATGCGTAAAAGCTGTATAATTAATATGTTTATATAATATGTAAATGTATATTGTAGGGTCCAGAGCATGAAAGCTTTCGGTGAAGGAACAGAATCCTCTATTAATTCCTTCTCTCTGGTACTACTTATTACCCGAGACTATTCCCTCTTTCCAGAAAGAACTTTAATGAACACAGTTTAAATTCGCCTTTGGGTTATTTTACAAACAAAGGGAAAGTTTGCTTATATTCCTATATTTCTAACTCATTCTCTTTTAAATTGAAATATCATTAAATCAACTAATCCTAATCCGTTTACCCACACTAGATTTGATCCCGGAACCACGAGCACAGAAAGCAAAAGTTGTAATAATTCGGACAACATTTGGAGTCTCTTTATATTGCTTAGAAGCACATAATTTATTAAAGAAACCAAGAAACAATATAATGACTAACATTTTCTTCTACCCGAAAAACAAAATAAAAGCGTAGAAAGAAAAAATTCAGAGGACTTTCATATCTGAGATTTTCGTTGTAATTACTTTGCAAGGGAAGATAGATTATGGGTATTTCTTTCTCTTCTGCCACAAATTAATACGGTGAAATGTCTTATTTCTGTATTTCAATAGCTCTTTAATTTAACTTACATCTAAGAGTCAGACATACAGCTATATCTGAAGCCCGTTATAAGCCTGAGGGATAATGTAGTTCGTTCAGCAGCCTTCCGGTTATACTTTCCGGAAGGAGAAACTAGAGTCCATGACCATTATGTAGGCATTCTCTGGTAAAATCCTTCAAAAGCTTAGTGGATTCAAGACTGCCTGCCTGTCTCCCCAGTACCGATCTGAAGTCCGTGTCCGTATCCACTAAATCTCTGGGGATGGGTACTATGAGTATGATTTATTTGAAACCACTTAAAAACACGTAAAGGGCATTCAAAAAGAATGTCATGGGTGCAATTTAATTATTTGAAGGTTTATGCAATTAAAAACAGATTAAACAGAAGCTGTTGTAACTTATTGTACTACTGAGCTCAGCTTCCTAGATTTAGTGATTTTGGAACTAACACTGAGGATACAAGAAACTCTATTTTGACTAAATTTTTTCAAGAATTTCCTCAGTTCCATCAGGTGAGTTGCTGTCTGACACTTAGGATAGAGATCCTTGGTGCTACCTGCTTTAAACCTTTTCCCAGAAGATACGAAGACCAATGACATATATGATCCTTCTGACTTGCTGCAGCCGTACATCATACTTGCCCGTACATTCCGTTAATATTAAGATAAGTAGATAAATCAACATTCAAATAAATTTGTTACCACAAAATCAGACATTATGGGGTATCAATAAGAAAATAACAGATTTACCGCAATACACAATCCTGATTTCACATATTTTCCCCTTGTTTTTGAATATGATATAGTAGGCTAAAATACCATTCAATAAAATTACAGTGTACAACAAAAGAAACAAAATTATTACGTCATATGCACATTCATTCTTTGAATCTTGTTCTTCCAGAATATCATGTTTACAGCCACACACTTTAGAGGTTTAAGTACGTATTTAGGGAAATCGTGCAAAGCGCACTTTTGTAAATTCATTCGGACCACACAAGAATCGAAGGGGAAAAAAAGGGCAGTTGAGTTTGCCTTTTTTTGCATCTTTTGTCTGAGTATTATCTAAGTGTTCTTTTGGTAGTGGAAGTATATACGAGTGATGTCCAGAGGTGGGGCGGCTTCAATGACCCCTCTCGCCTGACCTTCCAGTGAAACCTCCATCGGGAAATGTCATATTGTTGATTTCGTCCGTGAGGGGAGGATTTTCCAGTTGAAGAGAAGAAGGACCGCAGAAACACCAGCCACAGTCGTGATCTCAGAGTGAAAGAAAGAAAAAAATATCAGACCAAAGATTAAAATGAAAATTGGTGTGGCTGTCCTCCCTTTTTTCTCCCGCACCATGGAATTTCGTTTGTTCCTAACACTTATTATTAGTTTGGGCCGTGGCCCAGTCTTATTTTTTTCTTCCATACGAGATACATCTTTAGTTTGGGTGAGGAGAAAAAGGGTGATGACTGGGTATCATTTGTAATTTCTCTCAATTACTTAAGTATTCCAGTATTTCTCTTTTAATTTTAAATCATTAGATTTATAATTTGCGTTATTTTAACTTGTATGCCTAGTGGTCTGACTCGTTCTCAATACCACCATCGCAAACACTCGACACTTCTCACGGAAAGTATTCGTTTAGTAGGTGTTTTGCGAATAAAAGGTATATTCAATATTCACCAATTCCCATTAGATATTAATTCCCTTTACATAGAAACCTTTACATTTGGAAACACTTCGAAAAATACATAGACTAATTGATCACTGCAGTAACTGGCATTAGTATTTGGATCTCCAGTTGCGGACCGAGTACTTTACCACTTGAACTACCACAATTATCAACTACCTCTATTCTTATTCCTCTGACTTCAGAAGGACCAGCTAAATCGCGGGCCTGGTTTGACAAGGTTCTAACTCACAGAATTGTCAAAATTGAGATAATGATATCAAAGCCTAGCCTTGCTTTGCTGTAAGTATGACTGCAATCTGGTGTCACATAACGGAAATAGCAAAACGAGGTGTACTCAAAGACACCTTAAGTAATGTTCACATGATAGCACATCCAAACTTTTAGTTGTATCTCGAAACATAGATGGATGCAGTTAGAACCTTGTCAAACTAGGACCGCGTAATATTTCCTTGTATATGGAAAGTCAACACTTTCAACAAAAGGTATTCACATTTATACCACCACGATAAGGTGAGAAAACCAGTTTCATACTGGAATGTTAATGTTCTAAAATCTAAACTGATTACAAGGCTGTGAACCGTATATTGTATACGGTTATCCCCTTTTCCCTGTACTATGTACCCATAATTGAATCAAATAATCGCTAAGAAAAGTCCTTTTTGGGTCCTGATGATCAAAGGATTGAAAACACATTTATACCACGTTTTTGTGAACCTGCTTTCTTGTCTGTCTGATCGGTACAAATTTTGCAATCGATTTTAAACAAACTTCCCGATAAGCTAGAGACTGGAAACTTTAAACATAGCTCAGAACTGGATGACAATGCAATATTCAATCATTAGATATACGACAGAATAATCAACATGCACGGCAGTGCATGAGCCAAGTTCTTCACGTCAGAAAACGTTAGCACTGCCAGAAGCATGTTATACAGGAACAAGAGTTTATGGCAAAATCAACGATTTGGGGGCCCCGTAAGAAAAAAGATGTTAAAGATAGGAATATGAGCTTTTGCCGTTAAGGAGATATGGTAAATATGTGCAGATGTACAAAATTTCATATTCGTATCTCAAACTATGTTCTAGTTGTGGACCCCTGAAATTGCACATTTTAGGCT
>JAGDQP010013885.1:0-15806 GCA_022664845.1 Lepisma saccharinum
TAAACGGTCATTCATACATGGTTCTCCCTATGGAGACTTTTGTTCTCAGGATGACAAGCTCTATAACATATTAACAATTTCACGTAATTTCATTGAGATCCAATTTCCATACGTTTTCTGCGCGATTCTTTAATACTTAAGATTTTTATTTCTTACTTTCACCCTATGTAAGTTGTTAACACTAAAATGAAGTGGGAACATAACATTTTATAAAATGTAAAAATATGTCTCTAACAATTACGTTACGTTTCATGAGGTTAGCTGCAGTAGATTATAATATGAAAGTGTGAATTCAAATTTTTATTCTTTTACATAAGCGAGGGACCTGAAATCAAAATTGAAATAAAACAGTATAACATTAATTATTTATCAACATTCGAGTCCCCACCACGTTTTCGAAGATTTTTATTTAATTTACTTAATTCAGATAAAAACGTAAATAAATGTTTGCTCCCATTTCTTCCTAACTATGTTAAGTAATTCAAAGTTCAGGACTTTAAAAATTCTAACTTGAAAAGATGAATGAAAAATAAAGTTTCGTACATTTGTATTATAAAATTTGCCTTCCGGAATTCTTTTTTCAAGCTTCTACATGTATTTTCTTCTTTTGAAAAACACTGTTCTCATTAAAAAACCTCTTTCCTACTTAGGATTTTCGAGCGTGTTCTTAGCACTCTGTATATAAAAGTAAATATTGAAACAAAGGACTGGAATTCATGAAAGCTTCCGTTGCTTACAATTCTAGTGAGTACCAAATTCAAACACGTGTTCTTTCTTCTTATAATTTAATTATGTTATAATATCCACAGGAAAGCCACTTACGAAAGCAGGTTTGCAAAGGAGCCCTAAATCAGTTGAAGGCAGTGTTCTTAATATCATTCTGTGAAAATCAGAGTTAAAGAAACAAAACAATGACCTATATGTAAAAACTGGCGAATGGGAGGACACTTATGCTTGCTTTCCTTCAAAGTTTACGTCAGTTGCGATTTAAGTGAATAGCCAATTTAAGAAAAAATGTTATATGTGGAACACCTAATAAACACATGTTCAAGTTTTCCACTGAAGCTTTCATCAGATATTAAACGCTTTCCCTAACTTTTAACGTCACGTGCAATACACATATATTTAATAAAAATCAAAACTTCACGGCGTGATGTTTCAAATAAAATTTATTATCTAACTCGTCTATTAAATACACATATTAAACGGATAACACTGTGTTTCCACTACGTCTGTAGCCATTTAAGAAAATGATCCTGTTAACAGTACATTTCACAATGCCTATAGAGTTAACCTGGAACCACCATTACATGAAAATGTTAATTCAATTGAAGAAAACATTCATGAAGTTCTCCAGGCATTAACATTCACAACTGAGAGTAAGGGCTGGCATTCGTACATTTTTATAATGTCACAGAGGAAAAACCATGGAAAAACTTAAGTCAGGATGACCGGCTGCGGAGGGATCGAACTCACGACCTCTAAAATGCTACCGTTAAGCTACACAGTGCTTTTATAAGACTTTCGTGTGCTAGTTTCAATTTTATTTCTCTTACTTATATCCTTTAAACATCTAACTCTCACGTCGTGATAAAAAAGAGGAAAGAATTTAATAAGGTGTTACTCAGGGGCGCACATTGAAAATGGCATTTGTACATTTGTGTAATATGACTGAGGACAAAAAACGTGGAAAAACTTAAATGAAGATGACCAACCGCTAGGTTCGAAATCAAAGACCTCTGAAATACTATGCCGACGCTCTACCGCTGAGGTACACACTCGTTTTCACCGGACTTTGATGTGTTATTTTCAATTTTATTTTTCTTATTTAAGGCTTACGCCTGGATAAAAGAGAGGAAAGAATTCAGAAGGTTGTCTACCACGTTCTATATTGATGCTAACATTTATCATTTCCCTAGAGTAAAACCTTAGAAAAACCTAAATCACGATGACCAACCGCAGGGATGAAACTCACCACCTCGTAAATGCTACGCCAACGCTCTACCGTTGAGGTACACACTGGTCCGGAATCTAACGCACATATCTGTTTACTTTTCCCTTATACTATGACATAAAATAGTATATTTTATTTCACGAAGTTAATACTATCTTGACAGCATTATTTCCTTTAACTCAATGACCGGGAGTATTTTCCCCAACAAAAGAATAATACCTCCTAGAACGTCTTCACTATGAGGAACATAAAAATCATACCTCCTCATAGTAAAACGTGCAGTGGTCGTTCAATGTTAGAGCGCTTATCTCTAGCACGTGCGAGTTTTTTTTTCTTCATTCCCGACTCCTGCCATTTGAGCTTTTTCCTGCATAACTACCATGTGCTTAAATTTTCTCTACATATTTTTCTTTCCTCTCACTATCTTGATTCCATCCATTCCTCCATTATCATCCATCCGGCCTATGCTAAAGTTCCTTAAAGGCCTTAAAATTAAAAAATTGACTTCTTCTCAAATTCACATTTCACGTTCTTTCCTCTTCTTCTTCTTATCATGGGTGTTATTTCATTCTTACGAAGATTTATAATTTTTTCACTTATAAAAATATTTAACGAGACACGTTAGCGCATAAAAATTTTCACATTAAAAGGGATCCGTACTGCTTTAAAGTCAAGTGTGACCTACAAAAGTAGTAATTAAGGTGATGAGTGTATTCAGTCCCACGCTCGACCGCTTTTTACCTTAAAAGGTGCTCATGAATACCAAGTACATTTTCCGTATGATGATTGACTTAAAAGAAAAGCATGAGGCGCTGTCTCCTATACATTCACTTTATAAATTCTTGAATTCGCGTGCCTGATGCTTTTCTTTTAAATCATGTATAAACAAAATTATTTTTACTTTTATTATGAATTCTTTAAGAAGAGTATGTCTAAAAATATTTGAGTTTTTACTCTCTTTACTTAATATGATCATAGAAATTATTTTTATTTCTTTATCCAAAATTTGCCTATTTCTTCTGCCTGATCAATGCGTACGTGCTATAAACTGTTCATGCGGCGTGAGTAAGTAGTGATCTATTATTCTGGATCTACAAAAAGAACTAATTAAGGTGATCAAAGTAATCCATCCCACCCTCCATCATTTTTACCTTAAAAAGGTGCCCATGAGTACCAACCATGTATGATCTACTCAAGAAGTTATGTATAATTTTTAAATTTGAATTTAAAAATAAATGTAATTTATTAC
The DNA here is from genome assembly GCA_022664845.1 of Lepisma saccharinum. Classification (NCBI taxonomy): domain Eukaryota; kingdom Metazoa; phylum Arthropoda; class Insecta; order Zygentoma; family Lepismatidae; genus Lepisma; species Lepisma saccharinum. The sequence goes on from JAGDQP010013885.1 coordinate 3,204, forward strand.
ATATATTATAATGTACTTCACGCTTTCATAATAATAATATTATATTTTATAAATCATGTAAATTATCACAGATGTTTTAACATTTTTTTTATTTTTTATTTTAAGTAACTACCCATGTGAGAAGATAAAAATGAAGATGATGAGGATGATCATAAAAATGACAGAAAAAACATTAAAAACTTATAACTCTGTACGTAAGTAAACATGTGAAAAAAAGCTGTTTACATGAAAGTATAAATAATAAACTAAAAAAAAATATTATTCTTTCATTACGTTCTTTTCTAAATTTTTACACTCCTTATTTTAGAAAAGTAATATATATCACATTAAGTTTTAAGTTTAAATAATTTAATTCACATATTTAAAAAGCACTAAAAAAGGCATCCGTACTAAAAAGGGGAAGGAGAGAATTGCTTATACTACTTTCCAATCAAAAGAAATTTGAATTTGAATTGATTTTAAAACCCTTAAACAACTATAGCGCAGGCCGTCAATCAAAGACGAGTGTTAATGATTATTATGCTTTTATACTAGGTCAAAATAAACTTCTGAGCTCTATTCCTAATAACGTCTTCAAAGAAAACAAATGCTTTTCAATTAATGCTTCTTATACTTAAGAATATTCTTCGTGGATATACTAAAGATATCCTCCCAATATAATAAGAATATCATTCCAATGTAGTAAAAAAATATCGTTCGTATATAGTGGAAAATATTTTTTTTTTTAGATAATCTACCCTCCAAAGCAAAGTGCCGTATATACAAACTCATTAGAAATAAAGTTCTTTAATAAAAGCTAGAAATTCTTAAGTTAATTTCCTTTAAAATTTGCAGATACTGCTTAATGTATTTCCACGAAGGTCTGGCTTACCTAAGCAAAACGCTGTATCCGAAACATTTAACGAACGTAGTTATTAACACAGGGTACACCATTTGAACTCAAGTTCTATTCAATTTCCAGATACGGCTTTTTTTCCTTTCGACGCTAAAATTATTCAATACGGGGAATATTCATAGCATATACCTAGATTCTATCTATGTTCTATTTGTCATAGAAAAACAGAAAAGTTAAAATATCTAATGGTTGATTTTCATGAAAGCTTGATGTTGCTTACTTTGTTTCCGATTTTCATTAAATAGCGAATTTAAGAGCAGGTAACACATCCTACACTTGTTTCCAAATACGTGCGTAGCCTATTCAAAACATGTTTTACATTTGCTCGCGATATCAATGAGTAGTCAATTCAAACATAAGTTACAGCTAACAAGATAAAAGCTATGATGCACTGCCAATTTTTAAATTACGATGATAACTGGTCAACCACCTGAGCTGTGAACTTAACATTTTATACTTCATATTTAAAACAGTGAGAATGACTGAAGACACTATAATCTCACTAGTTAAATGATAGCTCAACGTCTTATTTTTATAAGAAAGTAATCTTTATTAGAGAACCTCCTTCTTCCTTCTTTCTTTTGCAAATGTTTTCTTACATTTCCCTCACAATGCTCTGATGTGAGCTTCTTTCATAATGTTTTTGACCCCTGCCAACCGTTTATCCCAGCGTTCTAAACCATTAGGCCATCACCTCAACCGGCCATTTACCCCCAGCGGTCTAAAGCGTTAGACCATCAAATCAAAGGCCCCTCCTTCCAGTCCTAACTGCGCCATGAGTGTGAATTTCAACTAGATGGAGATGACGAAATCATGAAGGGGGAAGCCATAAGTTACTAGACTAGTCCATATAAAATTAAGTTTACCAATTGTTTTTTTCCACCACAGTTTTTCTCGAACCCTTCAAGAGGTTTATTTATTTCATGAACGTAGACACCTCCTGCACTTGTACTTACATCTCTTCTAGAAGTTAAAACACACAAGGAAAATCACTATGATTACTTTATACGAAAGATTACAGTCAAGTCAATTCTCAACTTTTAAAATACCACCTAAACTCATTTAAACTAATAATTCTTCTGCTATTTTCATTTTGACTTTTTACTTAAGGCTTACGTCAGGATAAAGGAGGGTAAAATATTCAAAAAGTTATCAGCCAGAGCCTATATGGATGGTAACATTCAGCATTCCCTAATGACACTAAGGAAAACCCTAGAAAAACCTAAGTCAGGATGACTAACCGCTGCGATCGAAATCACGACCTCAGAAATGCTACGCGTTCTCTTACGTATGCTTTTTTAAACATCTAAGGTTCAAGCCATAATACTGTATGGGAAATGATTAAAAAAGGTGTTAATCAGGACTCATATTAAAAATGGCATTCGTACATTTATTAATGTGACAGGAAAAAAACCTGAAAAACTTAAGTCAGAATGACCAGCGGCTGGTATCCAACTCACGACCTCGGAAATACTACGCCAACGCTCTACCGCTGAGGCACACAGTGGGTTTTCCCCAGTCTTTACTGATTTGTGTATATACATAAATGTTATTTTTCAATTTCTTTATTAAATTTACATTTTTTTAAAAAAAAGAACAAAATATATTCCATATATGCTCACGTGCAAAATGACAACAGTGCATCACATATAAAGAAATAAATTTGACAATACTGTGCCCTGTTCTGATAAATCAATGAGTTCTGTTTCTTATTTCTAACATGATAATGCTGAAAACTAGCATTTTTATCATATTTTCCCTAAAATAGTTTTTTTTTTTGCATTTTCTAAGTTTCTTAAGTATATTGCGGTACGTTTTGTATTTTTGTTAAAGTTTCAGACGAATGGAATTTTTGCAACATTTTTTCCAAAGTGTGTCTTTCCTCTTAATTGATTTTAGAATAGAGGTGGTAATCCACGTTTGGAATTTTTTATCATATTTACAGTGCAATTTCTTTTGCTTCGTAGCTTCCTGAACGTACTTCCGGGTGGTCGTTTGGAGAATTTCGATAGCTTGTGAAGGACATGCTGTGCTAAATATTCTAGTTCAACCCAATTTGTATCGTTAAGTTTATTTGAAATTTTTGAATAATCGTAAGTGATCGAATTAATCTCAGATGTTTGTGTACTTTCAATTTTTAAGGTTAAAAACATATATATGGGATAATGGTCGTTAATTTTTGTTTTTATCGTCCCAGAATTTATAGCTACATCTACAATATTCGTGCCGCAATTTACTGCAATCTACATATGATCTATTACGCTACGCGTGTTTCCATCTACTCTTGTGGGTATCGCAATACACATTTTTGTATGGTTGCTATTTAACAGATTTACGTAATCAGCGCTTTTCTTTTCATTGTTTAAATGGATGTTAATATCGCCTGAAAAGATCCAATGCTTACCTTCGTCATTGATCTTGTATAGAATTTTATCGAGACAGTTTTCAAAATCGTTATAATTTTTGGAAGGCGATCTATATATTACCCCAATTACAATATTTTCGAATTTTTATTACTTACTTGAATTCAAAGCATTGCACATAATTCTACATTATTCATTTTATTAAGGTCTTCCCGTATACAGTAGTACAATGAGCTATTAATATAAAGTCCAATTCCAGCATGCCCTTTAGACACAATCGCGTTTTTATAATTTCTTATTTTATGTTCAAAAGAATAATTTTTGAGGGAAAGATACTTCGCTTGCTCATTACAATATGAGTTTCACTTACATCAATTACCGAAAATTCTGTTTTCAAATTTGATAAAAACGTAACCAAATTTTCGTATTTGGTGCTTAAGTTCTGTGTGTTTAAATGGAACAATGACAAACTATTCTCGGCAACGGGAGTAAAATTGCCGCTATCAACACTCTGACAAAATAATCTGGGGTGGATATAATTTGGAAGGGGATCTCGAATATCTGGTATCATAACAATGGTCTGATATTCGTATTCTGATAGTCAGTATTTGTACTGATATTTAGGCTAGTTACACAGCTCTATAAAGAAAAGGAATAGAGTCAAAGAAAGCATCCTAAAGTTAACATATTTTCTCTACGTCAGCTGTGCTCTCAAATACAATAGCCCTATCGTCAGATGTTTTCCTCGCGTAAATTGTCCTGTTAGCTTCTGTCTACACGTATGCCCATCTGACCTCCTTCTTTTTGGCTACCACCATACCTAGCAAACGCTTTCGTGCGGCAGTCAAGTGTTCATTGACAGATGGGGGCGGAGTGGGTGAAACTAATACTGCGTGTAGTCAGCTTTTGGTTACTTTTGCTCTTCTTCTTCACGGCCCTCATGAACGCATCCCGCCTTCTTCTATTGAGAAACCGCACTATTATAGTTTTCTCCTTCCATTTAGAACCGGAACTCAATGCCCAGCGTGTTTTCCCACTGGAATGTTGAGTTCTCTACTCCAAGAACTGAAGCTATTGAGGACACAATGACAATAGCTTCAGCGTCGGTGCATTTTTCAAATCGAACATTCTTAATTTCAACGTTCTCACGGCGACTATATTGTTCCACTTTATCTAATTCTAGTTCCAAACTCGTTGCTTGAGATTTCAATGGTTTATTTTTCTCCACTACCTTTGCATTCAATTTTTTTATTGATTTGAGTTCGTCACAGATTTTGTCGTACTTACGGCTCATGAAGACAACACTCTTCTGCAGGGTTCGAATCGCTGATAACAGTTCCGCTGTTGGCGATTTGTCGCTCAGTTCTTCCAGCGCGTCACTTTCAACTACATGCATTTCACTTTCTCTTCCGTCACTCCCTGCGTCACCATCACTCTCTTCTTCGTTGTCACTGTCACTTACAGCAGGCAACTTCTGCTGGTTTTCTTTTTCCCGGTCGTTGACCTCAGGCGATGCACCTTGTAATCTTTCATTCACAGTTTTCTTGACTTTTTTAAATTCACGCTTTTAGTCCCAGGGAAACGAAGTGAGGAGACTACACAAATCCCCTCTTTCAGCTATGTACACAAACCGTTTCTACAGCAGGTGCCGACGCGAATGTAAACATGCTGTTTTAGGAAACAGCAAATACCTGAAAATTTTACGTGCTGAAGTTGAGATACGAGAATTTTATAACAGTATAGCAACACCATATTAATAATGGAGTGAAATTTGCAACAGTTGCAAGGTCTATTGTATGCTTTCCTAAAAAAAAAACTCTAGTTTAGTCAGGGGGTGATATTGAGGCCTGGCTCAGTCGAGCCGGTGTACCAGGAAAATCCTACCCTACCATGCTTCTTACCCCACACGTCAAATTTCACTAGGAAAATATTACCCCCTTTTCGGCTTTAACAATTTACAAAGGAACAAGATGTGATTTATCGATATATAGTTACTATTAGCAATTAACATTATTCAAGGATTTGGCTGACGTCAGGGGGGGGGGGGTCAAATTTCACTAGGAAAATATTACTCCCCTTGTCGGCTTTAACAATTTACAAAGGAACAAGATGTGATTTATCGATAAATCGTTACTATTAGCATTTAACATTATTCAATGATTTTGCTGACGACAGGTGGAGGGTCAAATTTACCTAGGAAAATATTACCCCCCTTGTCGGCTTTAACAATTTACAAAGGAACAAGATGTGATTTATCGATATATAGTTACTATTAGCATTTAACATTATTCAATGATTTTGCTGACGACAGGGGGGGTCAAATTTACCTAGGAAAATATTACCCTCCTAGAATAATGGTAATTGCTAATAGTAACTATCCAACAATCACGTCTTGTTATTTTGTAAATTATTAAAACCGAACAAGGGAAATTTAAGGACAAGAAGTTATCCTAGGGAAATTTGACTAGGGATGGACACGGGTCGAGCTAAAACTCGACTCGACTCGAATTCGAGTCGAGTTTCGAGTCGAGCCAGAGGTAATTTTCTCGAGTCGAGTTTCGAGTCGAGTCGCTGTTTTTCGGTCGAGTTTCGAGTCGAGTCGAGTTTGATGTTTGGCTCGCTCGTGCGACTCGTTTTAGCTCGTTTTTAGTGCAGGTAAAATAAGCCAAAAATAGACCCCAAAATCGAAAAATTCCTGCATTCGTGAAACTTTGGTAATAAATTATCTTAGACATGAGGTTCACAAAACCAAATAGAGCATAAAAATTCTAGGGGGAATTGTGTTTTTGAGGGGGGTAGGGGAAAAGTACCGGAATTCCATTGTTGCGTGAAATAGGCGTGTGAGGCGTCGATTTATAGGTTTTTTGGTACGCTCAATCGAATGAAAACATCATCAGGTCAAGAAAACCAACAGCAATAGAAATTTATGGCGGAGGGGGAATTGGGGGGGGGAGGCGATTATTTTTCATGTTAGGTAGATTTCTTTAGAAATACGTCTAATGCAGAGACTCTCAAGTCAGAAATTCCGGAAAGTTTCTATGTACTTTCTCCTTTCATCATCCCCTGACACGAAAAACACCGTCAGTTAAGATGTTTATAAATATATCACAGTCATATTCGATCTACTACTGGATGAGGCCTCTGCCCGGAGGGAGCAGTTGGTCTACTGTTCCCACGCTGACCAGACAGGTTGGGAATGGAGAGCTCCCAACTGTGATCGCCACTGTCTTTTATTCACAGCAGTTCCCCAATTGCATCACTGAAGTCGAGCACGCTACCGACTAGGCTACGCAGGAGGCTCATATATATTTAGTCATTTTTATTTTTTTGAAGTTTTCTCCAAAATCAACGTAATGATCATTGTGTCAGAATCGTATCGTGTTTGTAAAATAGATGCTTGGGTGGATTTTTGACAATATAGATGGAAAAGATACCTTTGTTGTTGGATTCTTTGACGTTCTTGGGCGGGAGCGGTATTATCTTTGACCGTACTTGTCCTTGCGAATTTTAACGGAAGTTATAAAAACACTTGGACTACGGTTACAAGAGTGCGGGGGATGTATTGTTCCCAACTGATTTATGATGACCTTTTCGGTCGCCCGCTAAAATCATTGTGAACAACTCAGATCTGGTTCTTCAATTATTCTTTCGGAGACTTTGCAATAAACATTTTGTCTCCGCATCTGCTGAGTACAAGCAGAACTGTGGTACGTAGAAAGAAGGAGGTAGATATACAGGAACAAATTGTTCTTGCTCTCTCTCTCTCTCTCTCTCTCTCTCTGTCTCTCTCTCTCTCTCTCTCTCTCTGTCTCTCTCTCTCTCTCTCTCCCAGCATTCGTGAGGAGTTCCAATCAGCATCTTTGCAATTGATGGCCAAAAGAAAATCTGTATTTGTCAAAGTGAGAGGGGAAAAATGTTTGGAGATCCTGAATGGAGTTTTCCAGGATTTTACTGTCTACCACGCATATGACAGAATGCTATCTTCAGTACAGGCCTTAGCCGATGCCTTCTCAAATCCGTCCTCTCCTTCTTGTTATTGTAAAGTATTCAGCGTTAAATTGAATCTGAATAATTTGGAATTTGTTAAATGGATAAATACATTCATAAATGATTAATTCCTAGCAACTTAAATAGTGCTGCGGTATAATAATAATAATTAAAAGAAATTAATTTTTAACTGGTCACTCTAGAAGTCAAAAGTTAATAGAAGAAAATGTATTGGCTTAATCACAGCGCCAATCCATGGTAAGATGCCGACTAGCGATAGCGAGAAAAGATGCTGGACAGGTTGTTGTTGATTTTTTTCTAATCGCAATTAATAGGGTCTACTATTGTTTATCACAATTTAGGTTTTTCTAATATTCAGCCCTTCTGGATCGGCCCTGTGAAGTTTAACCAAACCTAAGAAAACATGATTTTATTTTCGAAAAACATAATAACGCTGTGCAGTGATGACGTCAAAATTCCTCGTTAGGTGAAACGGAATTGGCTAAACGGGAAGACAAGAGATGGCCAAATCTGGATAGAAGATTATCCAGATGTAGGATGGATAACTACACATCGGTAAACTTTGGTGAACTTTATTTTTATATGAGCCAGTCTAGTAACTTTGGACATCGGCCCGTCACGATTAGCCTTTAGCTGTTATAATCCACACCCATGCTCCTGCCGGAACTCGAACCCGGGACCTTCGAGCCGATGGCCTACCACCGCAGATCGCTCGGCCACCGGGTCGGCATCGGATAACGGATATTAGTCCAGCCATTGGAGACAATAAGGGACCGCCGCTGGCGTCGCCATCTTGAAATATGGCGGCTAAAAGGCAGTTTTTAGCATAGATCCTGTAGGTTTTAGAGATTTTTTAAATTGAAAATTAGAGTGGATTTGCAATGTACATTTTCTACAAAGTTACTTATATAAAAATTTTGAAAATGTCGCCATTTTGAATAAAAAAATGGTTGTACTACGGATCCTGGACGTATTAATAACTCCAATTGTTTGCGACCAAATATACAAGATACCCACACCGATTCTATCGATCTGTTACATATTTTTTTTACTACTTACAAGAAGATGATAACAGACTTGGAATGTAGATACAGAATCCGCTTAATCTTATAACTGAAAGATACACTACATCCATAGACTTGCAGTAACAAATATTATCATTTGTTCTAAGTTTGAACATACACAAGGACTGGTGTTTGTATAGGAATAATACAAACTATCTGTACTAACAAGGAACTTTTATTTGTGCATAAGCAAGATATATACAAAAATTTCCAAGTGATACAAAACATTGTGATTACAGAGTTGGTACAAAGTATTGAACAGTGATGCTTTTCAATACAAGTGAAACCGTGTTGTAATGAAAAGTTAACTGGTACAAAATATTGTGATTAAATGCAATTAATTCAAAATAGTAATACATAATGACCAATCATACTGAATATTATTCCTGTACAATGAAATCGGTGTTCGTCACACAAACTATTTTGATTTGCTTTTGGTGTAAAATTTGTTTAACAAATATACCTTGCAAGTCAATATTTTAAATAAATATTAAATAAGAATTAGAAAAGTGATTTGTTTATAGTTTAACAAAAATATTTGTCTTTTGTGAAAAGTTTTCATAGTATTTCTTTTGTTTTAAAAAATGTTTACAAAAAAAGATTTCATAAGAAAAAGTTTTCACAAAAGAATTTCGTAACTAAAGTTTTTAAAAACAGTTTTCATAAGAAAAATTAGTTTTACTTTTCCGAAAGTTTTTGAGAAAAAAGTTTCCACAAAAATGTTCACAAAAATTTTCAGAGGGAAAATCTAATTTTACTTTAAAAGAACTTTTTTGAAAAAGATTTTGTAACAAAAAATTAACCTTTACTTTCAGAAAGAAAGTTTTTCAAAAATTTTTCGTAACAAAAAGTAGTTTTGGTTTCAGAAAAAGCTTTAGTTTTCAATTTCACAGAGAAAATCTTTTTCGTCTTTTTAATTTTACGATAGATTTCTTCCGTGTTTAGTTTTACAAAAAAGTTTTCCTTTTCTCTTTATAGTTTTACGAAAATTTTAAGTTCACAACTGTATATTTTTACCACTAACTTAGTTGCTAGAATATCCATACGAAAGAGTATAATAAATAATTTTTGCTTAAAGCATTCAGCCGTCGACGCTTATTATTGACCATTCTGTGTTTTCCACTGTATTTTGGAAACGAATTTGTATCCCGGTTTGTGTAAGTTATTGTTAGGGGTAAAGATTTGACAACTCTCATATTTTTAGTGGTCAAATTGTATTAGTGATCATAAGTCATATTTTTCGCTCGATAATTGAAAGTTATACCATAAAATTTGTAAACATACTTCACTTCACCAGTAAGAAGATTCTTCTTAGCATAACTGTAATTTTTAGACCTATTCAGATACAGCTTTGCATCTCCCATCCGTCTTCTATTGCATTGGTCAATTTTCCCAGGTAATTCCCAGTACGTAACAATAATGGCTCATTTTTTCTCTGCACGTATATAACTGACTCCGTGTCACAATAAATGAAACGGTTTATATCTACCGTGCCTAGTAATTCATATAAACGAACCCTAGCCCACGAGGATATGAAGGCTGCTACTGCTACATTGGTAAAAGCGTGAGACGAATTTTCAATTTAAAAGTCTTTATACGTTACTTGTAATTTGTTTTGTCCTATATGTGTCACATGTTGAACTTCTCAGTAAGGCAACCGTAAAATCTCCAGGAAGATTTTTCGGTCAGTAACATTCCGCGTTGGTAAGTTCACATCTTTGTCCTCATTTTCCGAATAAGCCATTAAAAATATTTTCGGATTCCGGATTATATTGGATCTTATCATACTCAAGTCGAATACCTTCATGCTAGTCATAATCATGAGTATAATGATGCTTTAAAACATTTGTAGTAAAAATATCTATAAAACCACTAGTTTCATGTTTCGTTTTTAGGTAACAATCGACATACGGTTGAAGAGTCCCTGAGTTATTTCCCAGATTTCTTATGTTTTAAGAACGACGTATCATTTCTCTGAAACCAAATGTAGTTCAGGAGTATAAAATACTCCCTTGATTGCACGATCTTCTTCATTATGCGTACATTTGCCATTATTCAAGTCATCCTCTATACAAGACCAACACAAACCAAAGACGAGGCGTTTATGTGCATTAAAGGCAAAACGGGTATAGCGAGATTTTAGGAGCAAGTACTTTACAGTGAACCAATCCATGGACAGTAGCTGGATCAGGCATGTTTTTGCCTTTATGAAATTTAATTTGTTTCTGTTAGCATAGCTTTCTTGAACATCACAAACGGATAAATAAAAGTTACGTCCAGATATGCTAAATACTCATCTTCACCGCATTCATACAAAGCACGAATGCATTAGGTGCATTATCATTTGAAGGTATCTTTAGGACGTAAGGAATATTGCATTTCACAACATTCATTTATGATACATTGAATTTTAGTTGATGCCTGAACCGGTTTGTTATACTCACATTCACAGATGGATACAACATTCATTTTATAAGTTTTTAAAAAAATTCTCTCGCTAGTGTAGCCTTATACCGATCTTCCAAAGTTCCTCATCATAGGAAGATGACGCAGTTGTCTGATACAACTATGCTCATGCCAGTAACACCCATAGAATTAATACCTAGTAATACTCTTCTTGTCATATCCTTTCTTTTTAAACCGCTTAAATTCAATTTCACCTTCATTTTCTGCAGTTCGCAATGTAATATTATTTTTATATTCCATATATTCTAAAATTATTTTACTTTGTTTATGCTGGAAACCTAAAGGAGGGATGATTGGAATAGTGTTTTCTTTAAAGTAATGTGAACGAAAACACTCCATTGAGCACGAGGCGATAGTGCTTGTTTGCAAAAACATTGTATCCCGCCTTGTTGTTCTTCAATAAGGTTTGAAAACCGAATCAATGCCTGTGCCAAAATTAAAATGGCATTCTTACAATACTCCAAGATTTCTTTCTTTAAATCAAATGTATTTTTACTTTTAACACATTCCTTATGCCAGGCAAGAACTGCATCCCGTTCATCCTCAAATCTGGAGTCAATATCAAAATACCCAATGTCAGGCCAAAGCCCAACATAATTCTGAGGTTTATGAGTGTCAAAGAGGTACGGAAAGTATCCTTTCTTAAGACTTTCTTGAACCCCATCGTTGCTGGTAATTTGGATTATTTAACTCCCATGAACAACTATGTATCACAGAAAATAATATTATTTACACTTAATTCAATAATCTTTTGTCCTTGCGCAATAATGTCAGCTGTCAAATTTTGTTTTTCATGAGACATCGCGATACTAGTAAGGTATCAAAACCAGACCCATTGTGTGAAAGACCTACTTTTTGAAATTTAAGGGCCCGTTCTAAGGCATGATTTACAAATGCTTCCATATTATAAAATACAAAGATCATTTGACTTTCGGTACTACCACAAACACTGCAACTATAATTTTGTTCCAAATCCTTATATTCATAACACCGAACAGATGCACAAGTTAATATTGGTACATGTTCACGTTCGCCATTTTCATCCACGCATTTTCTCTACGTAAAAATAATGTAAAATAAATTTTCAACTCGTTTTTGTTTGCTTGGTTTGACGAAACAGAAGTGGGTTTCATTGACGTGAATGTTACACAGTTTACAATAATATTCTCCACAGACATGTTTTGTTTTTCTGCTACGTTTGTCGATTTACACTCCACACTGAGGACAAACTTGAACGTAATGACATATAGGTTTACCGTTTGCTTTGGATATGTGTTGATCATAGCAGGTCTGATTGGGAAATGTACGATGACAATAGCGACAATTCAAACCCTGTCATTACTGCTATCAATATCGTCATGATACTCATCACAATGAGAACATAAATATTTACATTTATGGAACCGTCGTTTTCCTTAAGCCGTAAACAATGATAACAATAAACACCACGACCTAGAAATGCCGTGATAGTTTCCATAACATCAGAATGGTTATCTTCATATCTTAGAAATAATTTCTTGTTTGCTGATGGTCGTGAATACCCTATCATATATTCGCGACTCTCACAATCACGGACATACACAATTATCTGATACTTGTCACCGTAATATTTCTGAAAACGAACTTCTTCGATTCTTCCACAATTTTTACTGAATAAATCGACCCTTGCAAAATAACAGAATTCCGCAGCTGCACAAGCCCACTTCTTAGGATGTGTTTTCATGTACCATGCTTTTAATTAGATTTCGAAGAAAAATCTACCTATTGAGATGGGTAAGATATCTATTTACATACACACACACACACA
>JAGDQP010013885.1:16206-46630 GCA_022664845.1 Lepisma saccharinum
ATAATCTACAATTCAGTAAATAAATTCTCCATAGCACTCATACAAGGCGAGAATTAAACTTTTGAAAATAAAATAACTTCGAGATCTACCACAGCCTGTAGACCTGCGGAATGGGATTTTTAAGTTACTTATCAGCGCTTAGTTTTGCTAACATCAAAGCTCTAGCGAGGCAATCAGGAAGAGATCCAACAGCAATTACTTGTTTTTGTAGATAGTTTTCCAAAGGCAAATATTTGACATTACCATATCGTCCTTGACCACGAATATACCAGGTGTATTTATAAGTAGTTTCCGGTTTACCTAAGAGGTGGCGCCAGCGAAACGTACGCAGCAAATTCATTTGACACATTCGTCATTTTGTTCGTCTGATATTAAACTAGAAACATGTACAAGTTGAGTCCGCCAAACACCAGCTTCTTTGTGTTATCGTTTAGTGATCATTTCGAAGTTTGTGCCTGAAAAATAACCTTTGTGGCACTCATTGCTTTTCTTATTTAATCAAAAGAAAAAGACTGTTGAAAGTCATCATGTGCTGGTAGAAACATATGGTGAACGCACTTCATCGATTAGAACATATGAGACATGGTTTCGATAGTTTAAAAGTGGAGATTTCAATGTGAAAGACAGTCCGCGAGCTAGTAGTCCACAAAAGTGCGAAAACGAGCAATTGCAGGTATTATTGGAGGATGACCTAACTCAGACCCAACAGTAATTGCCAAAATCATTAAATGTGTCACAAGAAACAATCAGCAGACATTTACGAGCAATGGGGAAGATCAGTAAACTGGGTAAATGGGTCCCACACGTTTGAATGAACGTCAAATAGAAAATCGCAAAGTCAATTGTGAAATGCTGCTTCAACGCCACGAAAGAAAATCCTTTTTGTTTTGAATTGTGACGGGTGACGAAAAATGGATTTATTTTGAAAACCCGAAGCGGAGAGAATCGTAGCTTTCACATGGCGAAGCCGGTCCTTCAACACCAAGGCCAAATCGCTTCGGCAAGAAGACCATGGTTTGTGTCTGGTGGGACCAGAGCGGTATTGTGTATTTTGAACTCTTAAAGTGAGGCAAAACCGTTAATGCACAACGCTTTCGCCAACAAATGATTAATTTAAATCACGCATTGAAATACGACCGGAATGGGCCCGAAGACATGGGAAAGTGATTGTGTTACACGACAATGCGCCGTCTCACACATCAAAACCAGTGAAAGACACCTTGAAATCGCTTGGACATCCTTCCGCACCCACCGTACTCCCCAGACCTGGCGCCATCTCACTATCGCCTCTTCGCATCAATGGGACATGCGCTCGCAGAACAGCACTTCAGCAATTTGGAATACATTGGAAAATGGTTCGACGAATGGTTTGCCGCAAAAATAAGCAGTTTTTCTGGCATGATATGCGTCAATTGCCTGAAAGATGGGCAAAATGTAGAAGCCGATGGCCAATATTTTGAATAAAACAAAATTAATTTCCCTTGAACATTACTTGTTTTCTTTACCAAAGAAACGGCAAAACTTATGCATACACCTGGTAATCGGAAATGTCAAATTTAACGGTTACATTTTTACCTAACAAGAATTACTCGTTGGAATTCAAAACCTTTTCAATATTACGTAAAATATGTTCTACATTAGCATGTGCTCGGAATCGCCAGCGTATGTAATTTCGCTTATTTTTTTTAGAATTTCTACTCTCAATAGTGAAAACTGCTTTAGAATCGAAATTGACATCTTTAAGGAAATTTTCCATAGCAAAATTAAACAAACTGTTTATGGGATTCACTTAACTACCGAATAAATGACGAATTTACGTCTTCGAAAACTAATGTTCGGACAGTTTTTTCACATTTACTAAGAATTTCAAAATGACTATTTTTCCAGCAACATACATCATAGGCATGTTATTATTCTTCATCCACTGTTGAACATTAATATTAATTATGTCACCTTCACTAAAATCTTCTTCTAAATCGATGTCCGCATTAATAATACTTTCTTCACTGTCCACTATGTTCATGTCATCTCTGCTAACCATACTAGAATCATCACTATCCACTTCCATAACACCATCGCCAGTAGACCAAGTATTCAAGCCGAAAAAATCAACTGCATCTTGGGGGACCACTCCGTCAGGTTCAGTGAATAACTCGTAATAATAACTCCATTGCAAGTCGTTTTTTTCATACATCCGAAAAATCCACAATGTTCAAGATCGATACATTGCCAGTCACACAGTTTTGTAGCACAGCCTCTTCATCGTTACAACAATAGTATACTATGTAGTGAAGTAACACGTCGGAATCATGTCTTATTGGACGAAAACCTAACAGTTTATAGTATCACAAATGGTTCCAACATTCAAGTAGACGTTCGCGATCGTCGTAACGTTGAATCTTCTGGACAGCAAGCAAAGCATCAATTGGACGTTCCATGGCTTGATAATCATGTATCCTAGAAAAAGCAATAGGCACATGGGAAAATCGTACTGTTGATTCCCAGAAAGTTTGATTCCGCAGGAAGAAACAAATACAGGTTCGAATACAATGCGAAGCAGCACTAACGATTCTCAGAAACGTAAAAGCAGATCTTTACACTTCAAGACTCAACCGCAAACATAAGGATTAAAGCAATGAATGCTAGATATATTATTTGAGCGCGAACGCGAACGAAAACTATCATACAAGGGTACGAGAAAAGGTGTGTGAAGCAAGAGAGGAAATGAAACATGCGCAGAACAGATGTGCAGCAACTTCGTCTTCAATTAACTTTTTGTCGTCTTTGCAATACCATTACACATACAACGCCGACGTAATATACCTGTAAAACTTACACTTGAAAAAGTAACTAATGCTCCACGGCGAGTTCGGACTTAACTTCCATTGTTCATACTTGTCCTAGTTTCAGTGAAATCAGCTTCCATACAGACACACACACAATACTTACACCAAGTAGTAAACTAGGACAAATCGCATTTGCGTTTGATTGACTGTAGTTATGCATCCCAGCATAAGGGGTGCCTGTTTCCCCAAACAAGGTTATGTATACCACCAATAAAACGCAAGGAGTGCCTCATTTTCAGGTTATATATTTTATATGTCAACGGGTATACAAAATAGGGCGCTTTGTCCTAGTATTTGTCGGTTCCATAAGTGTAAATTTTTATGTTCTTATTGTAAAGAGTATCATGACGATATTGATAATAGTAATGACAGGGGTTTGAAATGTTGGTATTGCCATCGTACGTTTCCCAATCAGACCTACTATAACCAACACATATCCAAAGCTAGCGGTAAACCTAAATGGTGTTTGTATTTCGTTCAAGTTTGTCCTTAGTGTGGAGTGTAAATCGACAAACGTAGCAGAAAAACAAAACATGTGTGTGGAGAATATTATTGTAAACTGTGTAACATTCACTTCAATGAAACCCATTTCTGTTTCGTCAAACCAAGCAAACAAAAACGAGTTGAAAATTTATTGTACATTATTTTTTACGTAGAGAAAATGCTACTAGACGCGGATGAAAATTGCGAACGTGAACATGTACCAATATTAATTTGTGCATCTGTCCGGTGTCATGAATGTAAAGATATGGAACAAAATTATAATTGCAGTGTTTGTGGTAGTACCGAAAGTCAAATGGTGTTTGTATTTTATAATATGGAAGCATTTGTAAATCATGCCTTAGAACGGGCCCTTAAATTTCAAAAAGTAGGTCTTTCACACAATGGGTCTGGGTTTGATACCTTACTAGTATCGCGATGTTTCATGAAAAACAAAATTTGACACCTGACATTATTGCGCAAGGACAAAAGATTATTGAATTAAGTGTAAATAATATTATTTTCCGTGTTACATAGTTGTTCATGAGAGTAAAATTATAAAAATTACCAGCAACGATGGGGTTCAAGAAAGTCTTAAGAAAGGATACTTTCCGTACCTCTTTGACACTCATAAACCTCAGAATTATGTTGAGCTTTGGCCTGACATTGGGTATTTTGATACTGACTCCAGATTTGATGATGAACGGGATGCAGTCCTTGCGTGGCATAAGGAATGTGTTAAAAGTAAAAGTACATTTGATTTCGAGAAAAAATTTTTGGAGTATTTTTGACGTTTTAATTTTGGCACCGGCATTGATTCGATTTTCAAACCTTATTGAAGAACAACAAGGCGGGATACAATGTTTTTGCAAACAAGCACTATCGCCTCGTGCGCAATGGAGTGTTTTCGTTCACGTTACCTTAAATAAAACACTATTCCAAACATTCCTCCTTTAGGTTTCCAGCATCACGACCAACAAAGTAAAACCGCAAAACAATGATTGAATGTATCAAATATAAGAATAATGTTACATTGCCAACTGCAGAAAATGAAGGTGAATTTCAATTTAAGCGGTTTAAACTGAATGGATATGACAGGAAAAGTCGTACTGGTTAGTAATTCTATTCCTGTTACTGGTATGGACATGGTTGTATCTCACAACTGCGTCATCTTCCTATGATGAGGAACTTTGGAAGATCGGTATAAGACTACACTAGCGAGAGAATAAGAAAAACACTTATAAAACACATTAAAAAGTTAATGTATCCATCTGGGAATGTGAGTGGACCAAACTGGTTCAGGCATCTCCTGAAATTCAATGGTTCATAAAAATGGATGTTGTGAAATGCAAGATCCTTTCCGTCCTAAAGATGCCTTCAAATGATAATGCACCTAATGCATACGTGCTTTGTATGAATGCGGTGAAGATGAGTATTTAGCAAATCTGGACGTAACTTCCTTTTCTCCGTTTGTGATGTTCAAGAAACCTATACCAACCGAAACAAATTAAATTTCATAAAGGCAAGAACATGCCTGATCCATTTACAGTCCATGGATTGGTTCACTGTAAAGTACTTGCACCTAAAAACTTGCTATACCCGTTTTGCCAAATAATGCACATAAACTTCTTGTCTTAGATTTGTGTACGGTATGTATGGAGGACGACTTGAATAATGGAGAAAGTACACATAATGAAGAAGAACGTGCAATCAAGTGAGTATTTTGTACTCCTGAACTACATATGGCGTTGGAGAAAGGCCAAAGCATTCTTAAAACTTACGACATCTGGGAAATGGAGATGACAGAGGGACTGTTGATGTTCAAGATATTTGTCTTGAATATGATGAGATACAACATAGCGCCGGTTTAAGACATATTTCAAAAATATTTTTGAATTCATCATTACGAAAATTGGGACAAAGATGCGATCTTCAAAAAACTCTGATTGTTACTGAACGAAAAAGCTTCCTGGAAATTTTACGGCGGCCTCACTGAGAAGTTCAACATGTGACACATATAGGACAAAACAAATTACAAGTAACGTATAAAGACTTTTAAAATAAAAATTTCGCGTCACCCTTGTAACAATGTAAAAGTAGCAGCCTTCATATCCTCGTCGGCTAGGGATCGTTTATATGAATTAGTAGATACGGTAGGTATAAACCGTTTCATTTATTCTGACACGGAGTCAGTTATATACGTGGAGAGCAAAAATGACCCATTATTATTACGTACTCGGAATTACCTGGGTGAATTGACCAATGCAATAGAAGACGGATAGGAGATGCAAAGAGTTATCAGATTAGGTCAAAAAATAGTTATGCTAAGCAGAATCTTCTTACTGGTGAAGGCAAGTATATTTATAAATTTCGTGGTATAACTTTGAATTATCGAGCAAAAAAGAATATAATTTATCATCACTATTACAAGTCGACCAGCGAAAATTTGATAATCGTCAAATTTTTACTCCTAACAATAACTTACGCCAACCAGGATATAAAATCGTTTCAAAAGAACAGTGGAAAACACACCGATAGGACAATCATAAGCGTCGACGGTTGAATCCTTCAAGCAAAGAAGATTGTTATACTCTTCCGTACGTATATTCTTGCAACTAATTTAGTGGCAAAAATTTACAGTTGTGAACTAAAAAGCCTTTCGTAAAACTAAAAAGAAAAAATGGAAAACTTTTTTGTAAATCTATACACGGAAGAAACTTCGTAAAATTAAAAAGACGAAACAGAATTTTTTGTGAAAGTGAAAACAATTTTTTTTCTGAAAGTAAAAGGTTATTTTTAAAGATTTTTTTGCAAAAGCTATTTTTTCTTATGGAAACTATTTGTGAAAACACTTTTTTTATGAAAACGTTTGCTGAAAACTTTTTTCTGATGAAAACTTATTGTGAAAACATTTTTTAAAACAAACTTTTTCTCTGAATGTTATAATTAAAAACATTTTTGAAAAACAAACTTTTTCTGTGAATGTTATAATCAAAGACGTTTTTGTAAAACAAACAATTACTGTGAAAACTTTTATCAAATCACAAATACTTTTTGTGGAACTGGAAACAAATCATTTTGTAATTCTTATTTAATAGTTATGTAAAATATTGACTTGCAAGGTACAGTTGTTAAACAAATTTGACATAAAAGGCAAATCAGAATAGTTTGTGTGACGAACACAGATTTCATTGCACATTAGTACTATTCAGTATATCTGGTCTTTATGTATAACTATTTTGTATTAATTGTATTCAATCACAATATTTTGTACCAGTTAACCTTTCATTACAACACGGTTTCACTTGTATTGAAAAGCATCACTGTTCAATATTTGTACCAACTCTGTAATCACAATGTTTGTGTATCACTTGGAAATTTTTGTATATATCTTGCTTATGCACAAATAAAAGTTCCTTGTTAGTACAAATAGTTTGTATTATTCCTATACAAACACCAGTCCTTGTGTATGTTGAAACTTAGAACAAATGACAATCTTGGTTACTGCAAGTCTATGGATGTAGTCTATCTTTCAGCTATAAGATTAAGCGGATACTTTATCTATATTCCAAGTCTGTTATCATCTTCTTGAAACTAGTAAGAAATCAATGTAACAGATCGATAGAATTGGTGTGGGATTCAACAAATATCTTGTATATTTGGTCGCAAACAATTGGAGTTATTAATACGTCCAGCATCCGTAGTACAACCATTTCACTGCTTAATTCTACGCACTTATGGTCCGAGTCAAAAGGAATGTCGTGAAAGCACTGACAACAAATTATACTGAACCAAGGTGTCCATTCGTCAACACATGCCAGCACAAGGTCGACGGTCACCTCTGCAAAACGACACTCACAGCTATCCACTGTTCCCTGGTTCACCAGAAGAAAAACTAAGTTGCAGTTCAATTTTATCCGCAATTTGTTGGCTTCGTTAACCAATCAGGTTGTTTTAAATCAAATCACGTCATTACCTATTGCAGCTGTGTTTGCAGTATTCTGAGAGGAGAACTTTGTTTAAAGGAGATGTTATTTTATTCATGGATACTATTGGTTATGCAAGCCAGCAAGACACTAATGTATTATCGATGGTGGTCAACACTTTTTAAAATATTGCATTTGATATTTTACCTGGTAGGTGGTCAAGAAATTCGGCTTTGGATATTTTAGATCAAATCCAATACTCCTTTTGCAGTTCGTATCCTATGAGGTATGTAACTTTGCAGTACTAATGACGAGTTTGGTTTAGTAAATGTAGTCTAAAAATTGTGACTATAACATACAATAAGAAAACTAGGTAACATCACTTATTAAATTATTCCAAGATGACAACACTGTTGATATTAAGTTGGCAACAGTTGACGCCATAGATTTACTGTACTGTTCCTACATGTGAAATAACATATAAACTCCTAGAGAATGAAATATTAAATAACTTAATCCAAGTTGGTAATACTGTTGATCTTAAGTTGGCAACACTTGGTGAGACTTATCATCATCGGCGTATTGCAAGTTGTTCTGTAAAAGTCATTGTATATACTCAACTTGTGCCATAGTTGCCTATATGCCATAATTAATATGTACAGTTATGAAAGATTAAAGCTTACCACCCCCTCCTAAGATTCACCTGAGTCAATAATTTATTTAACAAATTCAAAATGCATGGCAATTTTTTGTTTTCAGTGCGATTATAATTTCCGTCTAATTAAAAATTATATAAGTGAAAAATAAAAAAACATCTAACTTCTTCTATCCTCTCCTAATCTCAACCGAAAATCCATCAGTGTTACTCATATCAGACAAATGTTGGACCAGTACCTAAATAAGGTGGAATAATGTCAATATCCGTTCTGTAGCCAATCCCAAACTGTTAATCTTAGAGTGTCTCCCAAACAAAATCTGTAACATTCACTTTTTCTACTTATTTGGAAAATAAGGAGACGCGGAGAGAACATAAGAAAAGAACCTGTCGCTTCAATTCCCTACAATTCTTAACAATAAACTCACATTGCCCGAGTCCATTTTCTACTGATGATCATGTTCAATTTGTAATTAGAGGAATTTTCACTTCAATTACTACTAAGGCACAGAAATGGTTCGGAGTCTACCTTAAAACTGTAGATCTCATCCTTAATTTTAAAAATAAAATATAGGAATCTCACATCTACAATACATGTGTCTTGTCATTACAAGTTCGACATTGAACATGAAAGAAACAGATTAAGAGCAATCAAGAGATGCATGCTAGGAATAACAGAAATGGAATTGTACTTTGATTCAAAAGTGCAAATAATAAGTCCGAAACATACCTCAAGCAACACCTACAAGATTCAGTAAAACAAAAAGAACGTAAAAACCATCCAGATGCATGTTAGGAATGAGCGGGAGGGAGTCATTGGTGGAAAACGAGACATAACTGAAGCACCACCTACATAAAATATAATTTTGAATAAAAACAGAAGAAAGAGCCTAGTAATCATCCAAATGCATGCTAGGAATAAGTGGAAGGGAAGCCATACGTGTATACAAAGGCATAAACTGTTAAGTCTGACAAACCTAAAGCAATACCTACATAAGACATTAGATGTCCTATGGGAACGAGAAATGTGTTGTGAAATCAGTACATTTATGTTAAGCATAACTAGCAGGGTATCTAATTCGATTCAAAGACGGAAATCGGTAAGTCCAACACATTCTAGAGCCAATATCTACATAAGGCATTAGATTACCTACGGGAACGAAACAGATCTTGGAAAATAACTAGGTGGATATTAGCCATAACTAGGAGGATCACTGATTGTTTTTCAGGCTGTAAAATGTAAAGCTCATTACATAAGTATAGAATCCATTCAATATTATATTTGTTTCCCGCAGGGAACGAGACAAATGTTGAATATTTAGTAGGTGTATGTTAGCGATAACTAAGATGCCTTCTCATTGGATTTAATGATGTCAAATATATAAAGTCCATTACATAAGTATAGAATCCATTTCATATGTTAGATTCTCTATGCAAACAAGGGATGTCTTGGAAAACTAGTAGATGCATGTTAGTCACAACTAGGAGGTCATCCGATTGGATCTAACGTTGTGAAATGTAAAGTTCAATACATAACTAGCAAGTAATCAGATGTCGCTTTCAAATATTCTACGCTATAGGACATCGTTCTAACATTATTACAAAATCGGGTCTTGTTGCCTCTTAAACTTACGTAGCATTTTTTATTTTTCCCCAGTACGTTTACTTTATTATTACAATAATATTCATCATAGCATTGCTTTGATAGCAAATACATATTGAGACTGTCTATCTTCCTGATTATACAATGTACACATATGCTACATTTGGGGCTAGTCCAAATCGTCCAAAAGGAAATCGTCCAAGGGAAAATCGTCCAAGGGAAAATCGTCCGAAGTTCAAATCATCGAAAGGGAAAACCGTCAAGGGAAAATCATCCAAAGGGAAAAGCATTCAAAGGGAAAACCGTCCAAGGGAAAATCGTCCAAAGGGAAAACTGTCCAACGGAAGACCGTCCAAATTATTTGCAAAGGTACTTCAACTGGAAAATCGTCCAAATCTGATAAACAATTTCTACTTAAGAAGATCTACTTCCGTCGCGGCTAGAAAGTTTACTGTTGGTGCTTATGGACAGAAAATTGCTACCGAATATCTTCATTTTCTAAGGAACTGTATATCTTTTATCGGAAAGAACTTTTGTCTCCTAGGTTTTCAGAAATAAATTATTAAAAAATAAATAAAATTATTTTGTTTTCTCTAAATTACAATATGTTTAACTTTGCAACCACTTACGCTAGAAAGACAAACATTTTTTTAATGTTACTCCTTGTGAAGAAACGATTCTAATAATTGTAATTACAGTCATATTTGTTACACCAATAAAAATAGTATTTTTACAAAGCCATTCCAGTCAACCTGTCAAAGGTTTGACGAGGGTAAGCCAGCTGCGCCTGGCTTCGCCTTTAGTCATATAGAAAGAAAGAAGGGAGGACTACACAAATACCCTCTTTCGGCTTCTACAGCAGGTGCCGACGCGAATTTAAACATAGTGTTTTAGAAAACAGCACACACCCGATAAGCTTTAAGTAGTGGATGTGAGGTACGAGAATTTTGTAACAGCACAGCAATATCATATTTGGAATGTGGTGAAATTTGGAACAGTTGCAAGGTTTATTGTGTGCTTTCCCCACAAAAAAACTAATTTAGTTTAAAGTTATATGAAAACTTTTTTTATCTAATTTATATATATATATATATATATATATATATATAAAGTATCCTAACGTTATTCTTACTCACTATCGAACATCTTACTGTCTGTGTTTATCAATATTCATGTTCCTAATATGGGCTGCAGCCGTAACAGATGTGTCTATAGGCAAGTTCTGTTTTTCAATCCTTGGAAAAATTGTGAGTAGAGTAGGTATGTAAACAGAAGTACTATTGCATGTCACAAGGTCTGAAACTCTGGAATAACCTATAACTTTGACAATAAAACTGGCAGGTCCTTTCAAGTCGCTTTGTATTCTCAATTTGTGCCCCTCCTAGATCTTAGTAACTACAAGCCTGACAGAGATGATGTATATACCGTTGGATTCGTCATGGTCTGCAATGGTGAGGAAAACTGTGAATGTGATTAAAAATGGCAGGTTTTTTCGAATCGCTTAGTATTAATCATTTGTGACCTTACTAGATCACAGTAGCCACAAGTTCGACAGATATAAACCATACACTTTTGGATTAGTCATGGACACCGGTGGGAAAACCTATGACTTTGCCTTAAAACTGGCAGGCCCCGACATTCGCTTAGTAATCCCCATTTGTCCCTATGACTTTGAGGTTTTTGGGGGGATACGTTATAATTCGAATTTATACGGGGCACTTTGGTTTTATTTATAATAATTCCATTGTTATAAATGAAACCATTACTTAGTCTTTTAGGTTATTAGGCTAGGAATTGTTAGGTTACAATCTACCTTTGACTTCAGTGGATGGAAAATACAACTATTTTTAATTGAGTAAAATCTTTCACTAGTCCTTCAATGCAAGACAATTATGCAGAGAAAATGATTGATCTAATTCACTTCTGATAGCCAGCTGATAGGCAGATAGACAAACATTCTAAATTATATCATCATCTACCATAACTTTGCCATGGTTATTACTAGGAGAGAAATTAAACAGGCATTGGAAAAAGGTAATTTTTTTAAGAATAAAAGTGCAAAGCAAGGGGGGGACATATGGCCCTATTAGCTACACTTAGTAGCTCCCATACATAACAACCCTTTCAGCTTTGAAAAAACACCAGAAAGTAATCGGCCCCCGAAAAAATTCAATTATTACTGGCCTATTTTTAGGACTAACAAACTAACGACGGAAAACTAATGAAGGTCGAACGTGACGAATAACGTGTGCACAGTTGGTAACATTTTACTTATTTATTGAACACACCAGGTTACGTACCTAGTTAAGGTGTTCATTGTATATAACATATATTTGGAGCTTTATGGTGACATTCTCTAAAAGCAATTAATTACTGTATATAACAATAAAATTCATTCGTATTTACATTAAATACAGCTATCTCCGGACAGGATTTAAGAATACAATTATGTAATGAGCACATTCTCCTAATAGGCGATGTATCTAATATATTAATCCTTTGGGATATGAGGGGGAAGACTCAATTACGAGGTCGAGTAACTCTTTGAGGGAACCGTATTTCGGATAATAATTTTTCTGAGTGAATTTTACTATGTATTGGGTTGGCCCATAAGTCTTTTCGTTTTTTTAAGTGAAAATTTTGCGTAAAATTTAAAATGTTTTGGCAATACCTATTTTGTTATTTGATAGAGAATTATGTGTTCTACAAAATAGTGTGTTTAGTTTTTTTTATGCTGATATACTTTTTGTTCTTTTCAGGTCATTAAAATGGAGTGCCAAGTCGACAAAAAACAGCATTTTCGTCACCTGCTTTTTGCGTTTAATCGAGGTGCCAAAGCCACAGAAGCTGCTCGAGAAACTTGTCAATTGAATTGAATATATTTTAAGGCCTTTAGGCAACTATGGCTCAGGCTGTATGGATGATGATGGGATGAATTGGTGGAATGAAGAAAGTGGGAGGAAACGGGAGAACCCCGAGAAAACCCACGCACACCGTTTTTGTCCACCACAAAGCCCACATGGCATGAACAGGGATCCCGTTTGGTCCTGTGGGAACATTCCATTATCTCTGCTAATTCCCTCGTTGTTTGGTGTGGATCTTCCTGAATCAGCTGATTCAGTTGCTCCTAATCGAACTGAACGGAGCGTCCGGTGCGATGCATGTCTTTGAGGTCGAAATTGTAGTCTTCGAATCGCTTAAACCAATTTTGAGCCGTCGTAAGAGGCATCGCTTCTTCGCCGTACACTTCACAAATCTCTCGGGGCCACGGTGGCTCAGTTGGTAGGGTACTCACCTCTGATGCTAGGAATCGCGGGATCGATGTGGTGGACAAAAAACGTGTGCGTTGGTTTTCTCGGGGTGCTCCCGTTTCCTCTCACTTTCTTCATTCCACCAATTCATCCCATCATCATACATACGGCCTGAGTCATAGTTGCCTAAAGGCCTTAAAATATATTCAATTCAATTGACAAATCTCTCGAGCAACTTCTGTGGCTTTGGCACCTCGATTAAACGCACAAACACAAGGTGTCGAAAATGCTGTTTTTTGTCGACTTGGCACTCCATTTTAATGATCTGAAAAGAACAAAAAGTATATCAGCATAAAAAAACTAAACACACTATTTTGTAGAGCACATAATTCTCTATCGAATAACATAAAATGCATTGCCAAAACATGTTATATTTGACTCAAAATTGTCACTAAAAAACCGCAAAGACATATGGGCCAACCCAATATTAGTTTGTGTAGAAATGATATTAGAAAATGATATTACAAGTCTTCTATTTTAACACATTCAGCGCGTAAGTAGGGAAAATAAAATTATCCAGCGCTGGATCTTACATTTTCATTAGTCTAAAAATAATTTATTATTTGGGATACACAGTATTTTGTATTATATTTGTTGTTACTAATACAATTTGCAATATAATTACTATTTGAACATTTCTATATTACTATTGAGTTATTCCTTCATAATGTGGCCCTCGTCCTCTTCCTGATTAGTCAATTTGACCCGCTGCCAAAAAAGGCTGGATACCCCTGGAGTGGAGTATAACGTTTTTTTTTCGAATGATGATATAATTAACTGTGTAGGAAGATTGCTCGTTATTATCCACAGTAAATATTGTTATTTTTAATAATTCCTTCGGAATATATAGCTACTGCTGAACTATAATGTATGCAGCAAACGCAAGTTTTCTGTAAAATGAGAGATTATATTTTAAAGCTGTAAGTAATGCTGACTTAATTAGGGACACAATCTGCTTTATGTGATCAATAGTGCAAAAAATACAGAAGAGGTATAGAAAGAGTGAAGACAATACATGGTCAGGAAAGGAGAAATAATATATTGCATTTTGCTAGAATAATAACTTCTATGGGGTAATCTTCTAAGGGGGGGGGGCAATCTTCCTCCACTCACAATGTCCATCCACCCTCATAGAATGGAACCATTGAGGAACAACACACACTCTACAGAATTAGCCATTTTTCGCAGGAATTGTCAGAAACCGGTCGAGAACTGGGTTCCTTCTAGACATTACTGAGTGGGGCGTGGCTTACCCTTATCAAACCTTTGACAGGTGGATTGGAGTAGGAATGTAAAAATACTAATTTTTTATTGGTGTATCAGATATGATTGTAATTAAAAATATTAGAATCGTTTCTCCACAAGGAATAAAATAAAAAAAGTTGGTCTTTCTAGCGTAAGTGGTTGCAAAGTTAGACATATTGTAATTTGGAGAAAACGAAATAATTGTATTTCTTTTTTAATAATTTATTTCTGAAAACCTAGGATACAAATGTACGTTCTAAGTATTTCAACCCGTTTACAAACTTCTGAAGAATGCTCTAAAAATTTTCTTTCCGATTAAAGATACACAGTTCCTTAAAAAATGAAGATATTCGGTAGCAATTTTCTGTCCATAAGCACCAACAGTAAATTTTCTAGCCGCGACAGAAGTAGAAGATCCTCTTAATTATTCATGTGAAAGGAACGGGAAAAGCGTCCAAAGGAAAAATCATCCAAAAGGAAAATTATCCAAAGGGAAAAGCGTCCAAAGGAAAATCATCCAAAAAATCGTCCAAAGGGACATGCTTTCAAATGGAAAAGCATCCAAAGTGAAAATCGTCCAAAAATGCCAAATGCAGGATGTTTCAGTACCTCTGGTACAAACTTCGGGAGATGAATCCTCATGTCAAAACAAGAAAAAAGTTCATATGAACACGCGCCCTTTCATGAGTAGTTTCGGCGCTAGAGGGCCCCAAACATGTCCAAAACTATTTGAAGGCGATTTATTTCGAATATTAATAGCTGTAGAGCTGGCGGTTCGTCTTTTCGTCAAAGAAATCGGACCTGCTCGTTCAGAAACTACACATGTCCGCAGTGACGGGAAAGAGCGCGAGGGATTCCCCGATTGCAGTGGAGGATTCTCCAAGAACAACACCACGTT
The DNA here is from genome assembly GCA_022664845.1 of Lepisma saccharinum. NCBI lineage: Eukaryota > Metazoa > Arthropoda > Insecta > Zygentoma > Lepismatidae > Lepisma > Lepisma saccharinum. The sequence goes on from JAGDQP010013885.1 coordinate 31,171, forward strand.
GATTCCAAGATGATACCTCAAAAAGATGCAAGATGGGGAAGAAATAAAGAATGTTTTGTGTGGTTGCATAATTTCACTCGGGAATCCCTCGCACATTTTCCCATCACTTCTGACATGTGCATTTTCTGAACAAGCAAGTCTGATTTCTTTGACGAAACGATGGGCCACAAGCTGTACAGCTATTACTGTTCGAAATAAGTCGCCTTTAAATACATTCTGCTACTATGCCACCATGCATAACATTTCTTATACCTTCCCTATTTTGCACCTGCGTGAGGTGTCGACTTGCAGTCTACGTAATATTGTTCTCTGGTATTAAGTCATTCTCTACATGCTCTGACCGACCTAATTTCGCTGTTCAATTCTTGGAGAATCCCTTATTTCTCTCGGGAATCCCTCATGCACTTTCCCATCATTTCTCACATGAACATTTTCCGAACGAGAAGGTCCGATTTAATTGACGAAACGATTAACCACATGCTCTTCAGCTATTAGATGTCGAAATAAATCGCATCGAAATACAGTTTTGGACGTTTTGGAGGCTCTCTAGCGCCGAAACTACGCATGACAGGGCGCGTGTTGATATGAACTTCTTTTCTTGTCTTGATACCAGGATTCATCTCCCGAAGTTCGTACCAGAGGTCCTGAAACACCCTGTATAATGACAAGATTATCTCAGTAAAAGTCCAGGAAATGCGTCAGTATCTTTGATGTCACCAGCAAATACGTCATATTCAAGTGAAAAGAAAAGTGTTATTATCATAAGGGTCCGTCGTCAAGATACAGCGCATGACTAAAGAATTAACAGTCTGCGGTGTTATAAAGGCAAGACAATAAGGGGAGAGCCCAAATCGTCCAAAAGGAAAATCGTCCAAGGGAAAATCATCCGAAGGGAAAACCGTCCAAGGAAAAATCGTCCGAAGCTAAAATCATCCAAAGTGAAAACCGTCCAAGGTAAAATCATCCAAAGGGAAAACCGTCCAAGGGAAAATCATCCAAACGAAAAACCGTCCAAGTCAAAGGGAAAATCGTCCAAAGGGAAAACCGTCCAAGGGAAGACCAATAAAATTATTTGCAAAGGTACTTCAACGGGAAGTTTGTCCAAATCTGAAAAACATTAATTTCTAATTATTCATGTGAACGGAACGGGAAAAGCGTCCAAATGAAAATCATCAAAAGGGAAAGCCGTCCAAGGGAAAATTATCCAAAGGGAAAAGTATCCAAAGGAAAATCATCCATAGCAAAAGCATCCAAAGGGAAAATCGTCCAAAAGTGCCAAATATAATAACACGATTGTCTCAGTAAAAGTCCAGGAAGGGCGTCAGTATCTCTGACGTCACCACCTAATACGTCATAAAGGATCAAGAGAAATTAAAATCGTCATGATAAGAGTACGTCGTCAACATACAGCGCATAACTAAAGAATTAACAGTCTGCGGTGTTATCAAGGCAAGACAATAACAACAACAAAAGAATGTGGGGCTGTGTTTTAAGAACCAAGGTATGTTACCAGTATGTGTTTAACAAACACATGTAATATAAATAGCTCATAAGATATAGCTGTGAGAAATTATAAATTAACCTTCTGAATCAGGATCTAGGCATGTTTCGTATGTGCTTCTTCCAAGTTTGCAGTTACAGAAAATCATTGTTACTCGTGTGATTACCAAAAACACAAGTCACAACGGTGCATTAACGCACATTATGGATTTTTTTAAAAATGCCAAGGATATACGTGACGAATAATCAAGAAATGACATCGTGTCTGCGTGAATTATTTGCAAGGCAATGCGTAGTATAGAGCTTATATATGGGTCAATAGCTGGCGAACATAAAATAAAATACACATGTGGTGAGCCTTAGAATACAACGCTAAAAAACAGTTTTTTCCGCAACAGAATACTTTGATAATACAGAATGATGGTTTAACTTTAGATGTGATCAACAATATTTCTAAAATTTACAGGAGAAATTATATGTTTGGAATTTTACATTCAGTCATATACACAAGAACCTCGTTTATCCGGAACGATTTTCAAAGATATATATTTTCTCTTTGTTTCATAATTCCTTTACACTGTCTACAAGTGAACGCGTATATTTAATTATCACCAACGAAAATCTGCAGTATTGTACTGTATCCTTTACAACAATACGACGCTGAAAAGCTCCTAACAATTGTAATTGATTCGTAATATGCAGAAAGTGATATGTAGGCTTGCCAGGTTTCTAGTGTGTCAATACGTGATAGAGCATGACAGTTAACTAAAGAAATATCGTCGTCCTGATGACTATGCAATTTTCACCACACCAAAAAAAATAAAGATAGAAAGAACTCAAGGAAACATTCAGAAGTGGAGGCTATTAATGAATTTTAAGCATACGCGTATAAATTATGATAAATAACAAACTACTATATATTTAAATTTGTATACATTAGATATTTTACTTTTTAACATTAAAACCCATAACATTTTAATTCTTTTTCTTTGGCATTTCCGAGTAATGCTGCATCTCCCTTAATCAGACCATGAGGTTTCTGACAACTATGAACAAAATTAAGAGAAACTTGAGTTTTTTATGTTATCAGAATTGCTTATTTATTCCTGTCATTTTTTCATTTGTTTTGAGAATCGAAATCACTGTCTAAGCAAATGCGGTTAAACCAGGAATGCCCTGAACACAAGATATCAACGTATATATTTGGAATTTGGAATAGCATTTAAATTAAGTTTAGAGGAAACAATTGTTTATTTTGAGTTCACATAATATAGTTTTTCTTATGGGAAGTAAATTCTTTATAAAAATCAATGTAATCAAAAGGTAAGCAAATGTCAGAGAGTTGCAAAGCAATAATGACTTCTTCAAAACTAGAAGATTAATTATTATCTTTCAAATGTAAAGCCCTTAGTTTCTAAAAAGTAGTAGCATCACTCTAGGCATAAAATTGTTCAATGATAGAAGCATTTGACGCAGCCGGGTAAGGAAGTCAAATTTCACAGAAATGAGTGAAGTGTAGTATGGGTAACTACATAGTTGTAATCACGGCAGAAGCGAAATATTTAAATATTAAAATCTCTGTATAAATTAACAAGTTCCTATATGAAAATTTATACCACATTTAGACTTCAGCAACAAGTGCTGGGCGTAGGTGTCCATTTTAACCAGACCTCCTCCCCATTTCCCCTCCAGTTCTGATGTGCTCCTCCACATCATCCTCCAGCATGGAATTCGCCCTCCACCTCCACTCAACATCACCCTCTAGCAGGGGTTTCGCCCTCCACCTCCACTCCACCTCCCCTTTATCTCTGATCAGCCCCTCCACCTCCACTCTACATCACCCTTCAGTATGGAGTTCGCCCTCCACCTTACCTTTCAGCATGGAATTCGCCCTCCATCTCCCCACCAGCTCTGATTAGTGATGAGCGCAAGAGTCTTGGTCTTGCATGCAAGACCGAGACCAAGACCAGGGATACCGATGCAAGACCAAGAACAAGACCATACCTGCAAGACCAAGACCAGCCTGCAAGAGTCTTGCACACGCACTATTTGAATATTTTTAAAACGTGGAAAGGAAGGAGAAATCGTTATATCCTTCACTTGAATTTTTTTGGCTTCTGTAAAAATACCGCTGGGGTGAAGGTGTTCCCAGTTGTGCAAACCATGTGAGTGGATCTGAGAATCATGCCGCTGTTACTGTAGCATACTAAACTATACTTACACTGTACACTACTATATACTAAACTTACAATAGAAGGAAAAAGTTTCTGTTAAGGGCCAAGTAAAGCCATTGTTGAAAGAGCTTCATTGTTATGGGCATAATAATAATAATGAAACGATTTCAACAATGAACAAGATAGAAAATGAAAAATCGGCACGGATAAAAGTCTTGAATTACTTATGAACTTTCTTCCCTGAAAGTCTGAATTCTCTAGGATTGAATTTGTCGGAGCAACATTTAAATTTCGTGCAACGATAAAAATGCATTAGACACATACGGAGATAGTGCTGCCATCTCTTATTGAAGATCTTGGCTTTATATTCCCCTTAAGGATAATTTGGATAAAGGGCAAAAGGAAGTCTGATGTCGTGGCTTTTATGATGTTAGGTTTGTCGTGGTATGATCTACTGATTCAGATAAAGGTGGATTATGATTAGTTCGGAGTCTGTACTGATTTGTGTAACCACGTCTTTGTGTTCTAAGCTACTAGTCGATATTGTAAAATGTTTGTTATGTGTTACTGAAAATTGAACTCAGTTTTATGTGTTATCCTACGAAGAATTGAGTCTGAATAAAACAACAGTTTTTACAGTACACTTGGTAATTGTTCGTCACTTGTAGATAAAGCCGGGAGGAATATTACTAGATGTTGGCTATGGTTCTGGATGCAACGCAAAAATTACTATAGAATAAGCTAGAGGTAACAGGTGTATGAGCTTGTATTGAGCACAGAAGTGCTTTAAATTCAGCAGGTTTACTTTGATACATTTGTTCAACAGAAAAGTAATGGTCCACAAACTGGTAAGTAATTTTACCGAGCCATCTTGGCTGAGGTTTTCTAGAGTTTTCCACCAGGCGAATGCTGGGATGGTATCTTAACTCAAAGCCCAGGCCGCTAAGTTTCCCATTGTTGTCCCAAGCCTTAGGCCATAGATGCCAGTTAGGCTTAAATAAATTCAAATTCAAATTTGTAAGTAATTATACTTTCTATCACTCTTCTGCCAGAGCTCGCTTGAGCCATGACTAGTATCATTATTGTCAATTGTCTAGGTTTGTTGACATTAGTGCTTCTTAGACGAAAACAACAACCCTAACAAGGGAACCTTTTTTGCTGTTCAGTGAGTTTTGAGTTCGGACATGTTTTTCGAGTTGGACAGAATTTGAAGAATATAGATAGCGAAAATAACACGCATAGACTCACACTCTGTCATATATTTGTTTCCCGAATAAGTCGAGTCGTCTAATTTGAGCGACTTTTAAGCAGTAAAATCAACCTTAAAGGTGAAACTTTATATTAACTAAATGAGTTATCAAATGTATTTCCGTAGGTACTTTTACGTGTAGAACACAAATTTCACCATGAAAATATTCGCAAATTGAATGTTTTTATAGAGACTCGAGTTTATGATCGAAAATTAACGAAATTCCATAGAAAGTAGAGGAACAACAACACAACTGTGGGAAAGGGGAAGGTGGGCAGGGGATTATAAATACATAAAAATAATGGTTTTTAATACCTTTTGGAGGCCTAGGGCGCTTGCAATCGCTAAACCACTGATCGACTACACGATTTTTAAGAAAGAAGCGAAGCGCCGGAGGTAGCATAGCAAAAAACCGAGTGCACCTCGTGGAGATGCCTAGCAAAATTTTTCCGATGCCAAGCTGTTTCGCAATTTGGCGACCTCGGCAAGGCCTAGGGGCTCGTTGTGTTATTAAAATTAGTTATGTAAAAAAAAGGAATTTTACAATTATAACGTTTGTAATAAATATGCTGTAATTATAAGTAAAATTAGAATTCGTTTTTTGAACTTTAAAATCCTAAATAATAATAACGGACTTAATATTTGTTTACATTTATCTTTAAATAAAAGACGGAAACGTGAAGTGATGGGGAACAAATTGATTGAATCACTTTTTAATGAAAAATCAAAGAAAGTGAAATCTGTTTAGATTGAAAAACAATACATTATGCTTATTTTCATATTCAGAACTTGTTAATTCACTATAATTAGTATTATTGTTTAACTGTTTCATTTTAAAGTGCAATTTCGAATATTTATAAAAATGATCAAATCAGTTGTGTTTTATCGTGCTTACCACAGTTATTTAAAATATTTAACTTTCAAAAAATTAATAGTAAATGTGTATGTTAATTAAGATGTTTGAAACAAATATAAGATGTGACATGGCAGACGAGAATTTATTTTGGTAAGTATTTTGAAAAATGTTTACTGTTCTTATTATTAATTATAATTTTAGTTTGTAATATAGTTATGATAATGTTTGTATGGTAAGGGGTATAGAAAATGTACGTAAACGAAGAGAGCGCAGGAGAAGTGAGAGTGTTACAATTTTGTTCCGGAATTACACACCAAAAAGGAATGGGGATGAAAAAATGTACGTACGAAAGTAAAAATTCAAATTGTTATTTAAAATGTCCGCATTAAATAACCGTGTAGTCGATCAGTGGTTTAGCGATTGCAAGCGCCCTAGAACCCCAAAAAGGTATTAGAAACCATTATTTTCTTATGCATTTATAATCCCCTGCCCAACTTCCCCTTTCCCACAGTTGTATTGTTGTTCCTTTACGGTATTAATTTCTATGGAATTTTGTTCATTTTCGATCATAAACTGGAGTTTTTATAAAAACATTCAATTTGCGAACATTTTCATGGTGAAATTTGTGTTCTACACGTAAAAGTACCTACGGAAATGCATCTGATAACTCATTTAGTTAATATAAAGTTTCACCTTCAAGGTTGATTTTACTGCTTAAAAGTCGCTCAAATTACACAACTCAACTTATTCGGGACACAAATATATGACAAAGTGCGGGTCTTTGCGTCCTATTTTCGTTATCTATATTCTTCAAATAAGGTCCGAAGTGAAAACTCGCTCAACAGCAAAAATAGTTCCCTTGTAAGTTTTAGTTAAACACACTATGTTTGGTCTTCCTTTGGAACTTACCTGGAGCACGGAGAAATGATTGGAACAGTGACTAGAAGATGATAGAGAGCACAATTCTATGTATTGTTACAAGGTAAGAACTTCAATCTCTAAATTATTTTGGACATCATTTTCGATAACCCATGATTGCATTCTGTCAAAGCTTATGAAACATAGTTGTGTGCCTAAAGCAGCAAGTAAACTAAAAGTAAAATAATAAAATGTTAGTGACGTTGTTCAAATTAAATCGAAATTGAACTTCGGTAGTTCTATCCTGTACATTTACATGAAAGTAAACAATACATTAAAACATATTTCCGTTACTATTGACGCATTAAGGCAGGCAATGATACGCATAGCTTTTACTATTCCCTATATCCGGTGTAAAATTTACGTATGTAACGTATAAGATTTTTAAAAGCAAGACTTGCAAGACCAAGACTGGGCGAGCAAGACCAAGACCAGGGATACCGATGCAAGACCAAGACCAAGACTTAGCTTTGTCTTGCTTTTGCTCATCACTAGCTCTGATGTGGACCTCCACCTCCACTCCACTCCACCTCAGCTAGGATCTGCCCCTCCGCCTCCACTCCACATCAACCTCCAGCATGGAGATAGCCCTCCACCTCCACTCCACATCACCATCCAGCATGGAATTCTCCCTCCACCTCCACTGCAGCTATGATCTGCCCCTCCACCTCCGCTCCACATCACCCTCCAGCATGGAGTTCGCCCTCCACCTCCACTCCACATCACCTCCAGCACGGAGGTCACCACCACCTCCACTCCAACTCTCCTCCAGCTCTGATGTGGCCCTCCACTCCACACCACCCACCAGCATGGAGATAGCCCTCCACCTCCACTCCAGGTCTGACCACCCCATCCACTCCACATCACCAACCAGCATGCAGTTAGCCCTCTACCTCCACACCACATCACCCTCCACGTCCAGGAAACTATGTTGAGGGGTGAACTCTGCAGGGATGGACATCTTTGGTGCTGGGTCGCCCTATACAACCGCTATGTATGTCTGTCGATAACTTTCAACTCAGGAATAGAGTCGTATTAAGATGAATCTAAAGGGACTGCAGCTCAGGACCTCCACTCGTTCAGGGGCATGGCAAAAGGTAAATAAGTTTTTTTACAAAATACATCGAATGAACAAGAGGGACCCTAATGGAGTCTTTAGCCCACGGTTGGACGAAATAGCTTAATCTAGCACTGCTCGGGTACTACCAGGGCTACGAAGGTATTTCAGCTGCCATTGGAAAGAAATCGTAGAGATGAGTTCAAACTCATATAGATCGTCCAGATTGGATCAGTGAGTTCAGAGATGGGGTGTGAATCACCTCCACCTAGTAACTTTCAACTAAGGAACTAATAGGTCTACGAAAGTGTTTGAGCTCTTGTTGGCAAGGTACTATATCAACGAGACAAGTGCAAACCTGTATATATCATCCAGATTGCATCAGGGGCAGATATAGGGTCAATTCAGTTTAACCCAATTACTTTCAACTCAGGAACTACTAAAGCACCAAAAGTGGTTGAGGTGTCGTTGGATATGTATCGTGGGACAAATTCAAACTCGTATAAATAATCTAGATTGGGTGAGTGATTACCAAGATATGGTGGTATCTTCCAACTCAGGAGCTACAACGGTCTCAGCCTTAGATGCCTAAATGCCATAAATAAATTTCAAATTTCAAGATCTATTTGAACTTCAGAGGTGGTTGTGGTTGAGATGCTGTTAAGGTCTCGGTGAGACGTGTTCAAACCTAAACATGGATGTAGAATCTATACAAGAAACAACTGAACCCAACAGAGGCAAACGACAACTAGAACCACCTTTAGAAGGAGAGGAAGAAAAACAAAAGAAACCTAAAGATGAAGAGGAATCAAGTGATGAAGAAGATAATACGGATTCTGAATTGAGCAAACTGGAAGCTGACTATATACAACAGTATAAGAAAGCAATAAAATGCATCGATAGTAATCTAAATGTCAAGAAAGTGGGTAAAGCACAAAGGGAACGGATAATAGGGATATTGACAAAATGGCTCGGTAGAATTGAGCTGCTGGAGGGAAGGCTGGTAGAAAGAAGAAAGGAGACTGAAGAACTTGAAGCGGCAACAGGGAAGAAATTAGTACAAGAAAGAAGATATTATGAGCACAAGATAAAAAATCTCACGGAAGAACTCGCTTTGGCGCAATCACAAACAACTTCTACGCAGGAAATCGCCCAAAGAGAAAGGATTAAAATTCTAGAAGGGGAAATTCAAAGGTTACGCGAAGAACTCAAAGACAAACATAACCAGGAAAAAACGGCAGCTAAACTTGAGGGGATACTGGAACGAACAATAGAGGAAAATAACATTGCGTAAACAAGTGGAATAAAATTCCAATGATATTACAGCTATTACAGCAAGCTGCGCTGAACTCCAACAGAGAATTATACAAATGAAAGCTGAGGACGATAAGCAAAGGAACCTTAATGATTTAGCGAAACAATTGGAAGAAATAATGAAGAAAGAGAAGGAAATTTTGGACAAATTCGGACAGAAAACACCGACTTTCGCTGATGCTGTGAGAAGACCACAAATATCAGAGCGAGCACAGAAAATTGCTGCGATTACAGACAGAGAAAAACCATCTTTTTTTGTAAGACCGAAAGCCGGACAGATCTTAGCACAATGAAGATCGATCTGGCTAGAGACTATAAATCCGGAGAAAGACAAGATAAGAGCAACGATTTTTCCGGGAAAAAACTTAATTGTTGTTCAGGGATAAAGGAAACATTCAATGTAGAGGAACAGAAGAAGCTCAATCCACAGATCATAATATATAACGCGGAATCTGATTTGAAGGATGAGGAAATTGTGAGGAAAATTATTAATACAAACCTAGATGAAGAAGAAGAGGCGCAGAAGGCAATGAGGGTTCTAAATAAAGTTAAATTTAGAACAGGTCCCAAAAATAAAAGAACCAACCTGTCGCGTAGTGATTGAGGTTGCCCCGAGGACAAGAGAACTATTAATGGCTAAGAAAAGGCTCTACATAAACTATACGAGCCATATGCACAAAGACTTTTAAGTTGTAGTTAAATGTTTTAAATGCAGAGACCTCGGTATACAACTCGATTTTGCGGAGACGACGAAGTCTGTACACACTGCGGAGAAAAAGGACATCAGCGAGAAAATTGCGGGAAAATATCAACCAGCCATGTGTATACCCTGCAAACTAAGAAGAAAAGAATGCAAAGCTAAAGAACTAAAGGACTGCCAGACGTACAAGATATTCGAAGCGAGACTCATTAATAAAACAAATTATGGATTTTAGAATCACTGAAGATCTACAAGGAGCTAGGATATGGATTAAGGAAATGATTTGGGTTGATAAAGACGAAGAAAGAAAGTTTATTGAATGGCTGGGAAAAGTAGAGGAGATATAACGAAGAAAACTCACTGACAATAACCGAAGACTGGCTAAATTGTAAATGAGCAAAACAAATCATAATGCATTTCTTAAATCCAGATCTGGCAACCCTTCCGAGAGGATTCGATGTGGATGTGGTTGAATCCCACACTGACTTTAATTTGGAAGAAATGAAACAATTCAAAATTAGCAGAAGCAATTGCAGCGAGGTAATTATTTATTTCTCTGAGAAAAAATATGGGTGTCAATTTATTCACGTAAGATCAACCAAGGAGAATTTTAAACAAGATCTCCGAACCGTGCTGGTGTACTACCAGGGAGTCAAATTGGAGAAGAAAATAGAAATAAATATCCCGTGCATTGGTATGGGATTATGGAGGTGCAACCCGGACCAAGTCCTTGAAGATTTTCAGGAATATGATAAAGAAGATAACAAGTTAATTTTTAAAATGTTTGTACCAGAAAAACGAATAATGAAAAACCTAATTAGTAGCGATAAAGGAACCTTCAGTATATTTTATCCACCAAGAAAACTAGACACAAACGTAATTCTCCATGAACAAGAACAGCAGAAATTAATACTCCAGATACAAGACTCAGACTCTGAGGACGAAAATAAAACAATGTCATCAGAATCTAATGCGGACATGGAGATTAGTCACGCAACAGATACATTAGAAGACGATCAATATCAAACATTTTTGGAACAAAGAAAAGTAAAAAACAAATCTCCATCACAAAAGAAGAGAGACAGGAATAGGCTAATTGAATTCAGAAGAAGGATAATGGAAAACAAAAACGAGGACGAACTTAACGTAATGAATAAAAAGGAGATTGGGGTGCAAACTGAAAAAAATGGCGACGAAGATGGCTGTGACTTTTTACACCAAGCGATAGAACTGGAAATCAATGCGTTGAATTTGCTGAAGGAATAAAACAAGATTCGAATGTTCGTGGTAAGAACATGAATGAAGAAATCTTGGCAGAACCGAATGTTGACATTGTAGACAACAGCGATGAAAACCACAAAAAAGAAGAGAACGAGGAAACAATATCAAGAAAACAAGAAAGCAAACAAAAGGAAACATTAGAGAAACCATCCTTGACCCAAAATTGGAATTATTAAATACAAGAAAAAGCATACAAACTATCAATATTAGAAGACCCACAGATCTTAGTTGTTGCCTTGAGACATTTGGTTAGTGCTAAGGTGTAGATTGTTATAGTTATGCCGCGCAATTTAAAAGAATTATTTCAAGGTACGAAACGTAAAGGAAGTGTAACATGTCTTTTCCTTCTTGAGTGACGACATATAGGAAGTCGAGATTTGGGTTATTGATTAACAACGATTGTTCTTCTCAATATTAAGGATATTGATAAATATGTGTATTTTCTTATGTACCGAACATTAAGTATATGATTGGTAGATATACAGAATGGTTTCAATCATCCATTGAATGGATACAAAGTATTATGTGTGTTACTAATGGAAAAAGAAATGTTGTGTTCTCTTCTTAATTAAGTAGAAGCTTTGACTGGAGTATTTGCATATAATAAAAATTGGTATCGCCCTAACCTTATTGTACCTAGCTCCTTTCAAGTTGATCTTTATCTCGTGGGGATAAATTCCAGTTTAGTATCTACAGTTAGGAACCTGAAGGATGGAGGAGAATGAATAACTTTTCCAATATCAAACGCTGTCGATAGAATAACGCTGAAAAGGAACAACATACCAACGGATCCCTGGGAGCTTTTGTTGCTGGTCGATGAAGTCCTCGAAAGAAGAGCCGAATACCTAGATTTAAACGAGATCCACCGAGATTTCGTGAAGGCCCAAGGTAGGGCGGTCTTGGACTTGAGAGAGTCATGGCCGTCCTGCTATGCACATACAAGACATTCCAGATAGAATACAGCCGGAACAGTGTTCTGTGCTGCAGCTTAACGCACAAGGCTCTCGATTGGTTGGCTCCGAATTAAGAAAGATTACAGAAGAACTCCAAATTGACATCTTATGCTTACAAGAGCTGTACACTTATCAAAGCCGATAAACGGAACTATCCACAAACGCTGAAATTATAATATCTAACAAGACTCAAAAACCAAAATCTGCAATTGTAAACTTTAACAAAAGTATAAACTATTAGAGATGCATCAGTACACAGATGAGTGGACTACTTGTACTGAATTATTAACTGAAAAAGAAAAAAAAATAATAATAAACATTTATTGCCAATACCAATATGTTATTGAACCCTTTTTTGGACAAGCTAAACACCATTATAAGCGAATATTCAAATCATAAAATATTAATAGCAATGGATGCTAACGCAAAATCCCCCATGTGGTTCAGTAATGTGCTAACAGATCGAGACAGAAGGAGAGGCGAAGCCCTTGAAGACCTAATTATGGCAAATGAATTAGTAATAGCAAACCAGGAAGGAGAATCCCCAATCTTTCGGGACCATCGGGTGCCGGGACAAACATTGATGTGACGCTTACAACTACCAATTTGGCCAATCAAATTAGCGAATGGCAAGTATTGGACGGGAATACTAGTAGCGATTATAATGCAATCAAGTTTATAATCTCGGTATCTAAACCGGAAGCAGCACGGAGCATTGTAAAAGAAGGTGAACAAATACACTATAACATCTCGAGGATGAACAAAGATAAATTTGAAGTAAACTTGATACTACCACAAATAACACTAAATATCAACTTAGATAATTTGGCTGAAGAACTAAAAAATTCCACAATTCGGGCAATAAAAGCGACGCTGCCGCCGGAGGGATCGATAGGTAACACAAATTTGGCGAACGCCCCTTTCTGGTGCAATGAGCTCACAAGACTTAGACGCATTACAAGAGCCAAAAGGAAGGCATACCAAAAGGCAAGGGATCCTGAACTAAGAAGAAAACTCGACGAATATAGGGAATCAAAGGACAACTACAAACAGCTATTAATACAAAGGAAAACGAAACCATGGAACAGTTTTGTTGAAGCAAACTTAGCAACTGACCCGTGGGATAAACCCTTTAAAATCTGTATGAGAAAGTAATCACCAACTAGTATATCAACTTTGGAAAAACAGGATAAAACTTATACCAAAACCTGGAGAGACTCATTGGAATATTTAGTAGATGAACTAATCCCAAAAGACATAGAAGATAACGAAACAGACGAACAAAAGGACATCAGAAAACTTATGAACCATATGAATAATCTACAAATTCCTAAGGAAGAAATCCCAGAAATTAAGAACACAGAACTAGAAATAACTATAAGATCTTTAAAAACGAAGAAAGCCCCAGGACCGGATGCAATAAAATCGGAGATATATAAGAATTCGAAAGAAATATGGGTCCCATACTTAACTCGCCTTTTTAATGAATGTATCAGGCAGGGGCGTTTCCCAAAAAATTAGAAGGAAGCGAACTTAATTATCTTTTTGAAGAGCTTGGAGAAACCTAAGACAGATCCCAGATCGTACCCTCCAATATGCTTGCTGAATGTAATCAGTAAACTGTTTGAGAAGATTATAATAGCAAGGTTACAAGCAAGCAGAACGGATTTAGAAAATGATAACATGAAATTTGGATTCAGAAAAGGCAGGGCAACGCAAGACGCCATTAACAAATTTTGTACAGACATTAACAACTCTGGCGCAAATTATGTACTTCCGTTATATGTAGACATCAAAGGAGCCTTCGATAACCTTTGGTGGCCAGCGCTGTCTAATAGTATGACTGAAATGAAAATTCCGCTATATATTATTAGGGTATTGAGGGACTACTTCCAGGACAGGAAGATTACATTTAGGGCTCCGGGAGAGAAAATAACAAGATTACCCAATAAAGAATGCCCACAGGGACCCTGTCTCAAAGTTCTGGATCGGATGGAAGAAGTAACATCGGTAATGGCGTATGCAGACGACCTCGCTATTTTAGTGGAGGGAAAAACGCGAAGACAATTAGAGATTAGGACAAACAAGATCACCACAGTATTAGGGAATTGGTGTAATGAAAATAAACTTAAAATTTCAGTTAATAAGACTAAGTATATGATATTTAAAGGAAAGTTAGAGCGAAATCCTACAATTAAGTATGAAAATCAAACTATTGGAAGAGTTGATAACTTTAGATATTTGGGAGTTATAATTGATGAAAAATTAAACTATATCGCCCACATTGAGGAAACTACTAATAAAATTTCGAAATTTGGAAATAAGATAATAACATTGGCAAGCACAAAATTTAAGTTACACACAAAATTTTGAAATTATATAACTCCCAGATGGTAAATGCTATTGGCACCTATGCGTCCAGTGTATGGGCACATATATTGCAAGAAAACAAATCATTGGCGTTAAAACTTAACAGAGCTCAAAGAGCCATCTTACTGCGAATGTCTGGAGCATATAAAACAACACCGTGGGAAGCCATAAATGTCATTCTGGGGATAAGAATTTTACATCTAGAAGCAATCAAAATGGCAGCTCAGTACTGGGTAAAGCATAAAAACCAAATAAGAGCTACAGAAATTTTGCGGGAAATTCCACAAGATATAAAAGACATTCATAATAAAATAAATCAAATTTGGCAGAGAAATTGGCAAAATTCCGGAAAATCAATAAGGATGTGTGCAATAATACCAATTGGACCAATTGGAATCCAGATAAGGGATTGATGCATTTCCTAAGTGGACATGGACCAAAGAAATCGAAATTACATGAACTAAAGATAGTGGAATCCCCCGAGTGTTCTTGCGGACAACTTTCAATACCGAGGATGTGGTTCTCCATTGCCCAGAAAATCAGGTGAAGGCGGATGGAACTGTTGATGCTCGAATTGTGGATTTGAGAAACGAACTAAAGAACGTTGACATACGCGAAATAATCGAAGATGACATCAAAAGAACCTCCCTGGATCTGCTGGCTACCATCATCTCATATAAGGAGAATGAGGAGGAACATATATAACCAGGAATGAAGACGGGAAACAATGCATATTGTAAATAATGTAAATAACGTAGTAGAAGAATGTATGACGCGCGCGACCCGGGTACCAAGGGGAATACGCGGTGCGGGAGAAGCGGAATGCGGGAAGCTCACATATTAGAATTCTCACGAACTTTGTGGATTAAACATCTCTTCCACGGCTGTGGTTCTTAAAAAATTGTGAGGACTCAACGCTAAATCGCGAACCGAACCGGTATGCCCCGAGGCCAGCCGTCTAGCGATGTGGGAGTGCGTGAGTGCGAGAACTTTCGGGATTAACGATTACTCATCCGTGAAGAAGCCCCCAGTGCCTGACCACCAATCCTATGGATATGGATGGTAAGCGGAGTACCGAGGTAACTGGA
>JAGDQP010013886.1:0-38648 GCA_022664845.1 Lepisma saccharinum
CGAAACCCCGATTTTCAACCATTTTATCGTTGTTTGTGCTACTTGGGTACAAGCACAGAAATATTTAAGATGCATTTGCCAGTCATAAACATAACGTAAATAGATGGACTGAGAACCACTTCGAGTGCAATTTGCTAGGTCGACCCCGTTTACGCCATTACTTTTCGAGATATGACGTCATTTGTGACGATGCTGCCGTGATTTTAAACGCCTGTAGCTATGAAACTAATGGGATTTCGGAATTTCTTCAAAGGAACAGTTTCTTAGGTTAATGTCAATAATCACAAAGTTTGCGCCATTATTTCGGGGACAGCCATTATGTTTAAAAATTAAGTATTTTTACAGTGGAAACGCCTATTATCTTAAACTTGTAATACTGTAGAAACCTTGAGAACAACGCATTGTAGGACCAGTCCAAACTGTTCTTGTGTGAAACGTAAATATGTGTTTAAAGATTAAGTCTCGTTACATGGAAACACTAATTATAATTTTAAAGTGGCTAACTAATAATTTTATAGAGTAGATCTGCTTATCTTCGTGTCGAGTTTGATTGGAATTGTATCCCTTCTAACAAAGAGCATGAATTTGACTTTTAGTGTTTATTTTTGAGGCCATAGCAACGGAGCTTAAATGTGAATTTTTGATGTGGCCAAAAGTTAGGGTACTCTAGTACCATTCCACATTTGGTTGAAGAAATAACTTCAACTATTTTTAAGATAAGGAGAATACAGACTTGAATACTGATGTTCGTGGTTCATGACAAAGTCTTAGAATTTAACAGAAACCATAAAATCTCGACCGCTATAGTCAAAATTATTGTTAGGCTTCAGACAAAAAAACAAAACATAAAAATAAACGTTAACTTGAAAGGCTTCCGAAAAAAAATTAACCCATAAAACTTTCTCAATTTTTCGAGAACTGAGTCTTTATCTTTAGCACCATTACAGTAATTTAAAATGACTCTTATTGTACTTCGTTCACATGAAGCCTTAAACGTTTCTATGGCAGCATGTACGAATTATATTAGAAAATTGATCACAACCTCCAGAACAGATCTTAAGTAGCTGCAAACTGGCATAATTAAGATTGCAAATTGTAATCCAGAGGGTACAGATCAGGGTTGCCGAAAGGTCAGCACGGACAAAAATTGAGAGTGTGTGTAAAGTAAGAGAAAAAATAAACATTAATAGAGAGAGAAAAGAAGAAGAAGAGAAAGACGCAGCGAAGACTCGATAACAACACATCAAGAAAGAGAGGAAGAGAGAAAGAGAAATGAAAAACATGAAAAATACATAATCATTATGCTAAAGAACACCCACTGTTTACTCGGATTCTGACCAGTGATGTTTCGTAAGTTCTCCAACGAGGAGATGAATCTCTGTTTGTATACTTCAGTTTATGCGAGATAGATACTGGCTGGTGGGGAATCGAACCAAGGTTTTTCAATTGGAAGTCTAGCACAATAGCGATACTCCACAGGAGAGTCTACCCAAAACATGCTTAACAAATCGTATAGTCTTTCTTTCTTTGAATAATAACATGAAAAGTGGATATTTCAAATCAATAGCGTGTTCTTAACTGTCCTGATAACCCCTAGAGGCTTTATTTGGACTTTTCCAACCACCATTCGTAAATCATCTTCCTCTATATACTGACTCGGGTATTTCATTCCACAATCTGAAGGATTCTTCGTTTTGTATGAGAAGTTATGATTAGATCTTCAGGATTGCTTTGTAAAAAACTTTGACTTGAGCAGGGTTTGAACCTATGCTGTTTGGTTTTAGAACTGAAAAGTCCAGCACGTTTTTCCTACTCCATCTTGCCACCTAAAGACAGAAGCCATGAATTCCTAAGGTTAAATGCGAGGAAAATGTAAGATTGAATATACGTGTTACATTTTGTCTGTATGTATTGTGTTGTAAATAAACACATGTGTATGCATGTCCTTTTTGTCATGTCGAATTATGAAATAAATATATTTTGGCAGTTTTAAGAACATATCCATTTTAGGATAAGTATTGTTACATTAAGATATTATCATTTATTCCCTTTTATTTTAACGTAAACCAGGCTGAACAAAGCTAGCATCACCAAAAAATAGTCGTGATTCTATTCCATCGTTATCTATTTTAACCTTTTACATACCTTGGTAAATGAAATATCTCAGATATTCTATGCTCAATTGTAAGTTCTTTATATAAAGTTAAAATAATCATGCTTCAACCTTAAAACATTGTTTACAAATAATATGAAGCTTTCGTTAAACAACAGATTAGTTATAAACATAAATATAAGACATTCATTACTTTAATCAAAATAAGCATGCAATTTTGCTTGCCATCTATCTAACCATGTTGAAGTAACATCTCATCATAGTGTAATAAAATTTGCGCATCACCAGTTGCAGATCGGGCATCTTACCAATGTTAATTATACAATAGTTAATCTGACTCGATAACAAACTAATATTTATAACATGATACATCAGGTAAAACTCCAGCTTCCATTCCCGTTGTTACATAACATTAGGCTTTGTCACATTAGCTTGCGTTAAGTTACGTTATACAACTTTGCTTCCAACATTCGATTACATTGAATTTGTTTGATTTAGCTTAGCTTAACTTTATTTCATGTGCAAATCCCAATTTATAGCAACGTATACATAGAATGCCTTAACAATATAATCTGTACTCTAATTTAAACTAATGCAGATTGAAACTAAACATCGTGAATCTTTCTTGTACTAACCAAACCTAACCTAACCACTATGTAGCATCATATGCTCCCATAACAACTTTTAACAGCAATGATCATGTTAAATGAAAAAAAAGTTCGCTTAACTATCTTGTAATATCTACCGCCTTGCTGGTTGTAGTAAATTAGATCTTCCTTTGTTAATTTCGTGTATTGTTCTTGGTTTGTATAATTTATTTTGCTTTGTCCGGGGTTACCGGAACTGGTTCGTAAAATCGTAACCACGGGAAAACTCATGGAATGTTTTCACATCGTCTAACTTGTAACAGATATTTGCTCTAACTCCAAGTGAGGCACTATTTTTTACGCTAATGTCATGATGTTTTATAAATGGGTAAATGCTTATATTCCTTATTACAGATTTTTATTAATCGCCAAGAAACAAAAAGTGTCCATGGCTACCGGCATCTCTTCTACATTTCAAATGTAAGATATACGAAAGCCCAAGTATGAAATGAATGTGCATGTAATGTGCGTACTATAAACAGATCACAGTAGGAGCACTATGTTACTATTCAGGTGAGAGGTAAGTTCACAATTGTACAGCAAACTACATAGCCAAGAAGATATAAACACCACTTGAAAGTCATGTGATATTTATATGTTTGTCATATTATAAGATTAATCACAATTATTAGTCACCTCACTCTCAGTGCAAAGCATATTTACAACAGGCCTTTCTGCAATAAAATCTACCAAAAATTACTTTGATCCGTGACAATGCCATTCAACACCAGTTAATAATAAACCAAAAGGCAACTCTACAACAAAGAAATATTCATTCGTTCTTCTCAGAATGTGAAGAAAATAACATTCTTTCTTCTCAGAACGTACATCATCTCAATAGTATGCATCCTTGCACGTCTTCTCCGCTTCTATGAAAAATACTGGTCACACTATACTAGATTTGCTCCGTACCATCTAAAAAATGCTGTATCTACTTGTGCTCTCATTCTTTTATCTTCGGTTTTATTTTCCTGCATCCGGACGTAGTTATCATCTGGATTTGTAATATTTGTGTCTACCACGTTACCGGATGAGTCGCCGTGGCTCAAGCAGTAGCGCGTCTGACTACGAAACGAACGGCCCGGGTTCAAATCCCGGCCAGGACGCTGGAGATTTATCTCGCAGTATTGTCCATGCCTGGCGCTCTAAGGTGCACTCAGCCTCCTATCAAATTGAGTACCAGAGTGTCCTTGGTGCTCCTGGACATCTTGGGAAGGTAAAGGTGTTAAAGCGTGAGACTGACCTTCCAATCTCCACATCCCCCATGTGTCGTTCACGGCGCGTGCATATTGCACAAGGGGATCTTTTTATCACAATACCGGTCCTTATAATTGATACATTGGTGTTCCCCACAATACCACCATCTTCTATCCTTTGAGTATATGTGTCTGAAACAAGAAACATTGTTTTGGTCTACAAAAGCAAAACCTTCTTGTATAAGAGTAATCCATTCTTGCTTGCTCTACCGAAATAGAGGATGATCTAGGAAAGTGGTTTTCGACCTTTTGATAGTCACGGATCGGCAAACTATAGGGAGAATCTTTAAGATACGGTACCGGGAAGATACCAGTAAGTTAGAGGTTTATATCACGTTTAAAAGATGCCAGGATATCTTCAGATTCTAGTTGTTTTAGAAAGGAAATCTAAACTTTAATCTGAATTTTGAACTGTCAAAATGTACAAAATATGTTAAATAATTAAATGTATTAATTTACCGAGGACCGGTACAATAATTGTACGGGCCGGTACCGGTCACCGGACCGGCGGTGGAAAACCACTGTCCTAGCCAATTGCCAAGAACTTCTTCTGTATGATCCCCCTAAACGCCACCTTTGTCACTTCGATTTGATTTAATTGTTCTTCATTAGTTACTTCACGGTTTTGTTCCCTCTAGTAGCACACTTTACATATGCTAATTCTTCCTGTTGCAATAAATGTAGGTTGATAGATGGTAACAACTAAAGTAACGCCGAGTGATATTAAGTATTCTATCCTCAGTAAATGACAGAATGCAATATTCAATATACTCAATTGAAGTTTACTGGTTTTGCAGTCGATCGAACATAATTCTCTTATTCCCTTTGGAAACGTAAGTATCAGTAATACGTGACATCAGTGCACAAAACATATCACATATCGTGGTTGGAACTGCAATATGCCCTATGTGGCATTTTTTAAATTTTCATGTTTTGCTACCAGTTTATAGTTCTGTGTACTGTGCATACTATAGAAACATTTCATGTGGTAAAAGCTTCTACTTTTTTAGATATAGCAACTTTTCAGTACCTAAATTGTATTCCACACGGTAGTTCAGAAAATCGGTTTTTTATTCTTCCTGAAAAATTCATATTTTGCCACGGGGTATTGCAGTTCCGACGACGATATGTAACTTAAAACATACATACTTGTGCAAGGTCTGTTATATCAGCTACACATCAAAATAGACTAGTATTCTTGTAGATTAATGAATCTTCGACCTTTCATATATGAGGCCAACATATTTTGATGAAACAGAGCACCCAGCTCAACAATATGTGTTTATACTCCTGGTCTGGTCTGGTCTGGTCTAATAACTAGTGCAGAAATGGCAATTAATTACGCCCATCCATGGCACTATTGTTTAAATAATTGCTGTTTTTAATAATATTTTTAATATATGACAGTTTAACAGTCTTTATAATTGCTGTTTTAATGTCAGTTTATTACCAGTTGCTATGGTTACAGTTCGCCATAGGCGTCAGTTCAACTCTTTAACTCTAGTCATACTCACTACTATGGTGTATTTTTCACTATCAATTTTGAATTTCGAACTTTGATCACTAATACATTAAGCACTGAGTCATTATATGATGTATCTTGTTAATTTTCTATGTATTAAGTCCAAAATCACTATGTATTAGATCAAGTTAAAACTAAGAACTTCAGTAGCATCCATCCGGCAAGCCGCCATCTTATATATATAAAAGAAGTGAATGTAAATAAAGTTCTAGATTGAACGACGTCTCGAACCAAATTTATAGAAACACAAGGTTGTTCCTTATTACGTCATATCATAACACCTATGTGCTTACTGCGATGTCGACTAACTGTACATTATCAACAGATTCTTCCACTTTCTGAATACTCTCTAATTGTTTACTCTTGCCATCTACACTATTATGACTGTTAGTTCCAGTAGACTTCACTCTACAAAATATTAGATCATGGGCAAGAATAGGTAAAAGCCCCCTTCCCCAGTAGGGAAAATTGTTTACCCAAAATTAATTTGATCGTCAACTCGTTGTAATGTTATAAATAAGGCGCCCGCGCGAAAACGCCAACTTATACTTAAACCATAATATTTTCTCTTATATGGAACACTCACCAGGTGATAGAACCTGATTTTGATGAAAATTCGCATGCAGGTAATCCTTCACAGGAAAAATTATAGGTACTATGGTCAACAAATAACGACAAGGAGTCCTGAGAAATATGGAACGTAGAGAAAATCGAATACAGAGTATGGAAAACACCTTTTCATTTACAAACGTTTATTATATATTAGAAGCAAATGGCTATTAATGGATTAATGGATGGATAATGGTAATGGATACACGCTGAATGGTATGACGACAATCACTGCCATCTTGAAAATTTTAAATAGTAAGTGGGCCATCTGACTTATCAATCTGTGCTGGAATGTTCCAAAAAGAAAAAAGAAACAATGATGAACTTAGGTTTGGCATAACTCTAATTCTGTACGAGAAAATTACATGTGAAATTAACCTGGAGAATGTGTGAATCGAATGATGAAAATAACTTTTTGTTGAAACAGTTGAGGAACAAAAAACAAACGGCTATAGAAGAGGCATCATTCATTATGTTTAGAAATATAATCCTCATTGCCGCAACTAGAAGTGCACCATAAAGTTTTAAATACACTAACAGAAGATGAAGTACCAATTTCAAGAGGGCGTAATGTTAGGTGAAAGTGACATTCTCCAGGTCAATGTAAAGTGTAGCTTTGTGGCATAGGATTATGGTTATGCCAAAATTCTGTCCATTATCCATTTAATGGCCATTTGCTTTCAATATACGTAACAGTTTATAAAAGAAAATGCATTTGACGCACTCTGTATTCGATTTACTTGCCTTCAACATTTCATCTATCCCAGGTCCCGTTGTCGTTATTCGTTGACTATAGCAGCTGCCCAAGGAATTATTTCTCCGACTGTTTAAATCAACTTGATCGTTAACCTGTACTGACGCCATCGCTATGTCACCCGCACAAAAGTACCGATGTATACTTAAACCATAATATCAGCTCTCAGAAATGAGGTAGAAACTTCGTTCGTTCGTGTAATTGACGATAATGATTGGTCTCAATTATTAAAGAAATTTTTTGTTTATATAGTCCCGCCATTTTTAAATATCTCGGCTGTTATTTAAAAATTGTAGTTTGCTTTATTCACTATATTACTTTAATAGCACATATAACTATGAAACTCTTAGAGATACCTAACATTACCCTGAAATAAACGTCATACAGCATAACGTAACCTTTTTAACGATATCAATATCATTATTCTACCTTAATAAATCAGGAAGCTAATCAATTTTAGGTGACACATGGTGTTGAGTTTTGGGATCTTCAACTACGCAAAACTTAAAATCGCATCATACTTAAAATTCGATAGAGACAAACTGAACAAACTAAGGTAAAAGCCTTATACTTGCGTTGAATGAAAGGAAATTGATATTGAAAATGATATCAGTGTATCACATTTATTACTTGTGTTGGTTTCTCTTTCTTTTTACTGCTTAGCATTACCTCATAGGACGTCATCAATACACAGCAGTAGCCATTTATCAATTTATAGTACTAGTGACTTATCACTTTATAGCAGTGAAAAACTTCCACGGTAGCACACAAACATGCTGTAAACGTTGGTGTTTTATATATTTCGTTGATTAACCGTTATCGGTTGAAAAAAAGTACGTTTAATTTTAAATCATATTTCAACAAAGACTTGATATTGAAGAAAAGATGTTGGTTTAACGTGGATTCAACTGTTATTTTCAACTATGGTATGGATTTCGTTTCATGGGATTCTTTCTAATATGATGGAATAAAATTTGTAATTAAAAGCTAATTGAATGCCATTAACTATTATTTTGTGTCCTCTTTTGCCTGTTGAAAACAAGTTGCATTTCAATATATTTCAACGACAATTTGATTTCGTTGATAGTACGTTTTAAATATTATATTGGATTATGCCCTAGATTATCTTTCCAAGTTAATTACATAAAAATTTTGCTTAAAAGCGAATAAAATAAAATAAACTACGTTTCTCATGTTATCATTTGAATGCTGAAAAGAGATTGAATTTTAAATTATATTTCAGCGAACATTTAATTTAGTTAATAGGGCGTTTATATGAAGTCTTTTCAACTATGACATAAATTTCGCTTTATATGCATTTTTCTAAGGCCTTATATTACATTTATTGAAAACTACAAATTTAATAGTGCAGCGATGGTCAAAGTGATAAAGAAGGAAAATGCACATACCCAAGAAAGAAGGTACGTATTCAAGCCAACAGAATTTGGGAATGTTATTATTCAGTTTCGTCTTTTCATATTTTATGTCTTTCTCGGGGAGATATTGGAAAATTATTAATAGTAAACTGCTTTTTAGAAAGATTTTTGTTGCTGAAAGACTATGAGAAAGATGATGAAATACTATAAGAAAGATGATGAAAGACAGTTTTAGAAAGATTATAAGGTAACAAGTTTCTGAGCAAGAACTCCAGTAACTCAGTATTCAGATTAGGGAGCAATGCAAAGTGGAAACAGCATTTCCCGTGAGAATTTTTAAGTTGCTGAACGAAATGTTCCATGAATGCAGAATTTTCATGATGAGAACAAGGGAAGGTAAATGGTGTGGGTGCATGCAAGAACCTGATATGTTCCAATGTCAAAGTTTTGAGAAAATGAGCTTTAAAGTTTTCATGCCAGATCAATATATATACACAGTATATTACTGCTGTAGTTTCAACATGTAGTGAATAGTCATAAAAATCTAGATACATGCGCAGGTTTACATGCTGAAACACGTCACATATAACGATTTTTTTTTTAATTAGACGCTTTAGTCATACAGTTATTAGCGTGCAAAAACCTGATGTGATACAATATTATAACGCAACTCCATACTTTCACCACTATCTTCTTCTTCCGGCTTCTTCTAAATGTTCTGGCAGATATTGATGTTTTTACTTAGTTCCTTAGATGTGGGTACAACACCTTGTATGTCTTCGTAGTAATGGCAAAATTCAGGTGGAATGTACTTATATAACTTTCTCAAATTCTGTACTTTTGCAGCTGAAAGCTTTCTTCTCTCCGTGTACAACGCAGGTAGCTCATTCGGAATATTTCTTGTTCCACGCCTCGAGATAATTACATATTGCCAGTTAGCTATGTCAGTGTATGAAGGGATTTCTATAACTCCATATTCGGCAGTTCAAAACTACAAATTAATTGTTTTATATGTACGGATAGGGTTAAGAAACGTTTTCTAATGTAGCTCTAAATCGGGTAAAAGGTTTTTATGGGGTAGGTTAAAGTCGGGTAAATAGTCAAGTCAGGGAAAATAAGTCAAATCCGATGCGAACTTGGTTTCATATTAAGCTAATGCTGCTAAAGGCAAGGGAGAAGGAATAGAAGGAAATTTATTTATATGAGAAAAGAAGTATAATTGGAAGAAAGTACTTGAAATAGGGAATGTGTGTGAATATAGGGAAAAATGAATTAAAAACGAGTTTTGTGTTTCAGAAAAAAAAACTTTCCGTTGCTCGTATGTACGGAGCTTAACTTGTAAAACTTAATTTTCAGATCGTTTTGTGTTACGCAATATTTTGCTAGAAAGAGTTTATTTCAGTAGATAGTAGTTTTTTATGGTCGTGTCAAAAAACAACCATACGGAAAATTGAAAGAGTGTTTATATATTTTTAAAAAATATCCCAATGACGTATAACTACGAACTTCAAATACAACAATTCCTTCATGAAGATGTAAAATGTTATATAGTTTCGCAAAATTTCACAATTATTATACACAATTCCTGAAAAAAATAAATGAAATTGTCCTTCAGAAATACCAATACCATCATAGTCCCCACGAGCATCGATGATCTTGCAAGGCATCAAAGTTACTCGCCATTTATATTTGACTTTTGTCCTTGTGCCTTCCGGTGTTTCAAAGTTATCAGTCGCATTCTAGTTTAGGAGTAATTAGCTTGGATATTTCTTGTCACTAGTAATTCTACGATACCCTCCTGTGGGGGGTGTCACCCTCCAAATCCTCGAGAGCACCTCCCCAACTTTTTTATGATCAAACATCTATAGAAATCGTGCCAAACTCCACTTAGGACCTTCTAATTCTGACGCTTTACACCCTCCCCAAACTGAAACTCCTGGTGGAATCCCTGCTTGTCACCTTCTGTAATCATTCTACTGTGAAGAGCACATCCGCTCTATAGTGTCAGCTCGGATACAATTGAAGAGAATAACAGGCACACAGGTAGGATGTGAACAACAATATGTTAGATGTATTACAAAGATTATGTATATTATTTACCAACACGTGTAAATAGTATATCCGGAAACTGACGTCATGTGTATTCATGGGAATTCTTTTTATGAAATGAATGATTTATCTCTGGTCAATTGAAATCGCTGGAAGAAGCTGAGTTTTGCATGCGTCACTAGAAAGTACGGAAGCACGGAACACGAAAGTACGAGTGAAGTTATATAAACAAAAGTTTATTAGTTTTTCGAATATTGTTCACTAACTAGACCTACTATGAAGTATTTACTTCTCGTCGTAATAGGTACGTATAGAGTCATAGTTTAATTAAAATTCACATAAAATTATGAATGTTTAGAATAGTTTAATCAGTGATTAACTGTTTAGGAACCATTAATTGGTTGACTCCTCATTCAGTCTGAGTGCGTATACAGTGCGTTTCATCACTCCTGTTCCCATTTTGTTGCCAATTTTAGGGTAGAAAGAATCGACATTTTTGCTGAAATTTTGCAATCACATGAGAGAGATATGTAAACATTGAGTCAAAGCTCATAAATATTCGACAAACGTTTCATGGCTTTTCGCAGCGTAAACTACGAAAGTTATATTTTTCATATAGGAAATTAATGTTAAAATGCTCACAGGAAGAAAAAATTGTCAAGTTAAAACAAAAGTTGCTGAAAGCAGTTTAGTACTAGACTTCCTGTACTCCAGGACCTTGATAAGCACACACACACACCACGCACACTATAGGGAACACCCCTTAACCCGACGTAAATACGCAATTTACTATTTTCTCTGAGATGCACACCAAACAACAGAATCTACTACTAAAAAGACGAAAACGGTTGACGGGAGTCTCCTAGTGGTTTAGGGTATGGTCGCGACTGGTGTGTTGTGTCTATCTTAGTCATAGAGTACGGGAAATCTAGTACCAAATTGCTTCCACCAATATTGGTTCATCTTACTGTTTGCGAGCATTTTAACATTGATTTCCCATAAGAAAAATATCACTTTCGTTTGTTGAATATTTATGCACTTACAATTTTTACATATCTCTCTTATGTACTTGTAATATTTCAGCGAAAACATTGATTCTTCCTACCTTAAAATTGAAAAAGGGGGGGGGGGCAGGAGTTATGAAACGCACTGTATATATATTGTCATATAGGCCCTAACTAAAAGGAAACTCAACAGAAAAATTGAGAGAAGTTTAAAATTCACTCCCACGGATATGAAAGTGAGTTTTTTGTTGTTGAAAATTTTAAAGTGAAAATATTCTGTGGAAACTTCTTTCATTGATGAATTGCTTCCGAGTATCTAAGGTGTATGGACTAACGTTGTGTGTAAAGAATGTAGCAATAGTGTATTGTCAAGAAGATTTCCAGTAATGTAACAGTAGATGCGTTAATAGGGATCTTAGAACTTTAGTATGTTTTTTCTTAAGCATATTTATTTGTCTAAACCGTTTTTCCGCGGAATAGTTGTATACTGCAAGGTCTAATTAGAGGTCCTGTAAATTGAAAATTTACTTATTTGGTACCAATACAGGGTCCAGAATTATTCTTCAAGCATGGCCAGCTTTTCCGAGCAAGGATTTTGCAAGACTCTCTTAATAGGGGTAACATCCGTCCAAATTCTCGAATTCTCGAATAACATCCCCTTCCGCTTGCAACTTTAAATTTTTACGGTTAAAAATTGATAGCAACCCTGCAAAACTCTCTTTAAACCCCTCCAATAATTTAGGGGTTTAAAGTTTAGAAAACTTGATAAATGAGTATTCTCTGTTATTTGTTGTTAAACACTATTACAAACTTTATCTGCGTAACGCAAGATTTTTTCAAGTCGAGCAAGTTGCTCAGTGTGTCCAGAATGAGCTAATATTTAATAGAACTTTAAAATGAACATTTGTTACGTAATTTACTTCAGTGTTGTCAAATTGGACATTGTTTTTTTTTTTTAAAAAAAATGAATTTAGGTGTACAATAATATTTATTATACTTTTTTACATTGTTGGTAAATTGTCCTTCTTTGGCTCTTACTTACTCAAGAACCACACTTCAAAGGAAAGTTAAAAAAAAAAAATGCTTCATGAAATTTGTCAAGAAACACTTCCTTACGTCTGTAGACAAAAATTTTAAAGGCCGATCTAGATGGTCATGTGCACTAGGGCGCTGAGCCGCCCTCCACAAAGTACGGTATTTATTTAAATGAGGCGTCCATTTTCAAACGGGTCGTTGTTTAAAAAAAAAATGAAATTGAGATATTGGCATTACTGAGTTCATGTTTTTATTTTATAATACATTAGTAAAATTTTGCGATTCCTAACCGTCTCCAAAATCACTTAATTATCGCAAGAAATGAAAGGGCAGAACCATAATTAACTGTAAAAATTGTATATTTTTTTTATCTTTTCCAATATTCTTTTGCAAGAAGGTAAAGTACTGGTGAACTAATACTTGTCCCACGTTGTGAGATGTTCATATGCGTAGATTTGAAAAATAAGTGTATCACAAATGTTTTTGTCAGTTTCCCAACATTTATAGCGTTTGGACAAGGACCCGTTGAGCTGAAGTCAATAGTTACTAATATCGAACAAACAAAATACAGTATAAAAGTTAAAAAAAAAAATCGTTCTAATATATTTTCTGCGTCGAAATTTGAGTAGCAAAATTCACGAGAACAAATAATAATTAAGCCAACCAAGATTGTTGAAGTGTCGTTGGATAGGTCTCCGTGAGACGAGTTGAAAGTCTCATAGCCACTAACTCAGGAACTACAAGGGCAACGTAGGTAGTTGAAGTGTCGTTGGAAAGGCCTCGACGAAACTTTTGCAACACATAAATAATCCAAATCGGACGCTCGTTGCTGAACCCTGGCGGTAGCACATCTCTACAGCCCCCGACTCTGTTCCGCCTCACTTGTTTGAAAAGATGAGAGTGGTCTAATGTTTCATTTTCTAGGAACCAAAAAAAAAAAAAGAAAGAAAATAAATTCATAACACGAAAACAAGAGCTAGGTTTTATATTTAGTCTTTATCGCAAAACAATGCGTAGCATAAAGTTCTGCAGAATCACAACAACGAACACGAAAGGCACATTTATTTATTTAGTATTTGATCTCGCCTTTTAAGGAACAATAAAATAATTTCATGATTGTCCAATTAGAAACTAAAATTTGTTGTTTTTACTTCGATTTCTTTTGTATCTACGTTCTTTTATCAACGTTCATTTAATTATCCTCTTTTTCGGTCTCCAACTAAACTTCTCCCTTTGTTCAAAGTAAGATTTTTATTCTTTCAAATCAAAGATTGAATTTTGTTCCAATGTTCCGAAGTACAGTTTCAAAACTTCGGTGCAGTGAATAAAGAATATCACTACTAATAAATCACCAATGAGATTCTATATACAGAAAAATCAATGCTAGAAAACTGTTCTTCAGATGAATTCTTTAAAATATTTAACAAAATTATGTGTCCACATGCCTCACACTTATTTGCAGAAAGAAATATCATTCGAAATAAAGTAAGATATGAAAATTGCATTAAAAAATATGAACATGCGGGACATAGTTTGTGCACTTTTCTGATTCAAATGATAAATTTCCGTGCATTATTCGTAGTTTTTCTCATTTGTCATGTTTAGTAGTTAAGTAATGTTATGGCTTATGGAATTCGTAAGTTCATCGCCGCAGTAATAAACGGTCCTTATTGCATTCTACCCTGGAAAAGATCAAGCCAGTTCTCGTCACGAATTCTGGCACGAAAAATAAAATGCAATTGATGTGAAAACATTGCCTACCAAAAAATTAAACGGAGAAATCTTAAAGTTAAAACTTTTGAATATATATTTGGAATCTAAAAATATTGGAGGGAGGAAGACGCAAGATAGTGAACGTTCTGATAGACCCACATGAAAAGTAACATTTTTCTTTCTTTCGTTAGAATACCAGTGTTTGTGCTCATATAGTCAGTTGAGAGCAATTTATTTTAGAAATATCTACGATATGAAATTGAAGTTAAGTCTGTTCAAAGTAAACAAAATTATTGAAAACACCTTTTTATTTCGAAGATGTTTAAATGAAAAGCAAAATACATAATTATGGATACTAGGTGCAATTTTCTCCTGTTTACAGGGTATGATTACTGTGTTGGAGTCTGGCATTAGTAGAGGGAGTTGGTTAAGAATTTTTGTGAATAGAATTGAAACCATGCAAAGCACGTTTCTTCCTCACATTCAATTTTATCCGGAAATATACATCTTGAATTTTTGTAATCGTTTCGTGCTCAGATGTACCAAGTTTGTTGAACTTCCATAACTTGTTTTAGCCAGCAAAAATCCTCATAAGGTAATGCAAGAGGAGCAATGCGATTTTTACATATGCATCGATCGATTGACAGTATCGAAAAAATCAATACATCGAATGTAAGTATCGCACGATATTTGGATACCACTATTTGATTTCCAACGTATTTTAGACGTGAACTAAATGTAATGTTCGATTTTTCTATTTTTGATTGTCGATATTTCGATTTCTGTTCCATTCGCTAGCAGCTCGAAGTTGGATATCGAAATTCAAAAATAGCAGAAATCTAGCTTGAACTATCCTAGCGTCTGTGTGTAGGATGGAATGTGGAAACATTGTATTGTTGGTTCATATTTTATTTTCTTTTTTTTTTTAAGACAGTATCACAAGAGCCAATATCCTTCAAATGTTACCAAACACAACACTTTCGCGGTGAGAAAGAAGATATTCTGATTTTAAAAGCACTTGTATCATTGCCTAGAAGATGATCCCTGAAACAGATTACTCCAGCAATGTACACTGAATTAGCAAAACTCATGGAATAGTCACCTAATATCTGGTCGAACTCCCTCTGGCCGTTCGGAGCACAGCAATACCTCCTGGAAGTGAGTCTGCAAGTTCCTAAAATTATGTACACTTCCGGAGGCAGTTGACATCACACAGTCCGCAAAACGGAAATCAATTGTGGCCTTTTCGTGGGTGGAGGATCCAGTGTACGGAGCCTGAGTTCAACGGCATCTCAGATATGCTCAATGGGGTTCATATCAGGACTCCGGGTTGGACAGCTCAGTCGTTGGACCTCCCCTGCATTCTCTTCAAAACATTCTCGGACGATATTGGAGCGATGTGGCGGCGCATTGTCATCTTTAAATAACGTCAGGATATTGAAAGGCCATGACCATTGAACGTGTCTTTCAGGCTGGACGCCCTGTATGGTGTCTGTTGTGGACAGTTACGCCTTTATCAAACCATTCTCGGTACACCCTGGACACAGTTGAACGTGTGAAGCCGAATTCTTGCACCATCACCGAAATCGAATTTCCCATGCGTCGGACACCCACCACCATGCCCCTTTCGAGTGGCGTCAACTCATGACGAAATTGCATTTCACATGAACCACTCACACAGCCACTTCCCACAAGGTCTCATACACAACTTCAGCCGTCGCGGAGCCCTGCAGGGGGCGTGGAACACACGTGATGTCCGCCCGCGAATCAGTGACCTGCTATCCTATAAGTTTTGCTAATTCAGTATATATATTTTCAGCTAGCTTCACTACAAGGTAGGCACACTACTTTTTTTTTTTTTTTAAAAAAAAAAGAGGAATTTTGAAATGGCTTCTGCGTTAGTATGGCTTAATACGCTTGTGATTTGTATTTTGTGGGTAATAATCAAAGAATAAGTCTGCTCGGAAAATCAACTCTGCTCAAAAGACAAATGATCTCATTAAGTTTCCTTGATAAGATTTTGGTAATTTTCACATCAACAAGCAGGTGTGTTAGATATGGAAAAGTATATCAACATGCTGTGAAACATATACCTAAAAAAGTTATACATTTTAAGTACTCTGTAGTAGTTGATATACTGTTGGAACACTCTCTGTAGATGTATATAATTGTAATTTTATTCGTATAATTAAAAGTAGCAATATTTGCGAATTAACATTTTTGTCTCTTTAAATTTGTAGTCAGCGTTGCCTGGGGTACTTCTATGCCAAGAAGAAGACATCATAGATCAGGATGTAATCCAGACTTGGAACAAAGAGAAGTTGCTCCTGTCTGCGGAAGCCGAAGCAGACGCACCTTTCCCAATGAGTTCCTGCTCAATTGCTCCAGTCCATATCCAACAGGTAAAGATACACAATGGCTATGTACACTATAATTCATAGAAATTTCAAATGGGTGCGTTGCCATGTCCGACAAGTTACACAACGTAGAAGTAACGAACGAATATGCGATATAAAGTTAACGTTGTGCTTGCAACGCAACGTTTATAAAACTATTGGGTTGGTGCAAATGAAATGATCACTTTGAAGCTTGGTGGGAAGCAAACCTCAGCAACACAACACAGGCGCACTGAGGGCACGTGTCTAACGTCAAAAACTGTATACGTCCAGCAGACAGGCTGGGGTTTCCAGACAGTCAGGAGGCAGTGTGTGGTTCAAGACGATTGTATGAATGTGCACCATGGAGAACACACAATTGTGAGTAATTTTTATTTATGAATTCAGACTGAGCATTCTGCACAGCAAGCTTCAAAAAACATTAACAGCGCATTTGGGACAGAAATGGCGAATGAATACATCATTCGCCGACGGTTTGTCAAATTTCGTTCCTGTTACACAACATTGAAAAATGAGCCTCTTGGTCACCGATCAGCTTCATGTTCAAGTGAGCTGCTTAGGAACACCGTGAAAGCAGACACTCGGAAAAGCGTTCGTGCCATTGCAGAGGAGTTAGGCATACACCATATCACTGTGGCATATTACTCGGTGGTTCCGTGCGATCGGTAAGATGAAGAAAGTTAGACTCATGGGTGCTACATGAGTTGACATCAACCAACAAGAATCGCTGTCTGGATTTGTGCAGTTCTATAAATGTGAATGTAAGGATTAAGCGGGAAGGCTTCCTTCATCGGATTCTCACTTCAGATGAAAAATGGATCTGCTTTGACAATCGTAAACGGTTAGGACAATGGTTGTATTGTTATTAATGTTCAGGACGGTATTCTAAACCACTTCTCCAGCCACGGAAGGTATTGCTGGTATGGTGGTCTATGATGGGAGTGTCTTTCTCAATCGAGGGGAAATTATCACTGCAGATCGTTACAGTGCTGAACTCCATGAAATGAACCCCAAACTTGTCCACAAGCATCCAGCAATGGTCAAAGACATTGTGTCCTCATGTTGCATGACAATGCCCACCCACATGTCACGCAAAGAACAGTGCAGGCTCTAATTAAAATAAAGTATGAAACCCTTCCCCACACGCCGTATTCCCCGATCTCTCCCTCACTGACTACCAACTTTTCCGACATCTCGATCACTTCCCTGATGATCGGGCGATGCAACATGCAGTTGATAATTCCTTCTCCAGACTTCTTTCGCCACGGAAGCCAATCGTTGGCTGAGTGTATGGCTACAGATGGCGACTACTTTGATTAACCAGATAATGTGGATTTTATTTTTTGTAGGGTGGGGCTTTGAACATGACGCACCTGGTGCGGACATTTCATTCGAACCAACAAAATAATAGGTTTTCTCACACGTGATGTTATTGACTCAACCAAGGATGCTAGAATTAGAGCATAGGTAAAAACAAGACGAACATAACAACGTTAGTCCACTACTTTCATGTGACCAGCCAAAAGTTAGGAGATAGATCTTTACGCAAAATATGAATATTAATATGTTAATTTGGTTAAACGTATACTGTTAAATAAGCAAGTCAAAATAGAGTAAATCATTAGTTTTACAAGCCGATCACTTTCACTTTAAGTTTTTACTACTCTCCAAAATTCTGCCTGAGCATAACAAGATGACAAGGTATCGCTGTTAGGTTTATTAGTTTTGGTCTATCTAATTCTAACATCCTTGGTTACGTAAAAGACGTCAATGTGGGGCAACCTATTAGTTGTATAAACGTTGGCCAACGTATATCAGTTCGGAGTTGCCAGAATCTGCGCCTGAATTTTCACACTTAATCTTGTCCAGTATTGCTAATCGATTTATTTCCCCCCCCCCCCCCTTTCCATTGTCCAATTCACATCAAACTTTGTACCTTTGTTTGTGACTCATGAGAATATAGAAGACAACTGTTAATAATTTTGAATTTTGAAATCAAAGTTGACGGCAGCTCAATTTTAAGAATTCTTGTTCTCGCCAGAAACCCCTGGCAGCTCCGCAATCTACCTGACTTCAGTGCTTTATGGCGTTGCATAATACTTAAGGAATACAAAAATCTTCAGATTAACAGTTACATAGTCTGTAATAGGAAATTAAATTAAAAAATGGACGTTAGTTGCAGTTTTCTCTTTTACATGGTTTAGCATGCCAGCATATAAGTGACAACTTTCACTTAGTTCCTATTTATGCCTAATACATCAAATCTGGTGGATGTTTTACCTTCTACTAATTCAGCATCCTTGAAGAATCATAAGAGATACGATCATGTATCTTGCTAACAAATATATTCATTTACTATCGTTTATTTCTCTTGTGCGATTGTCAATTGTTTTCAACTTTTAGCACTATAGATATAAAAATTATAAAGATCACTCACTCATATTGTCAATAATAGATTACGAGATATTGAACACTAAAAGGGGTTAAATAAATGTATTAAAAATTTTAAAACGACGCTTTTACTTGAAGTTCACTAAACAGTAGAATATATATAATAAACTGTTTTTTACTTTTAAGAATGATATGAGTAAACATTAAAGCGTGGGGAATTCGTAAGAAATAGTCGTGATTATAATTACATAATATTATTATTAACGTGCGTATAGGTAATTCTCTATGAACGCTCTACGCTTTAATTTTTAGTTGAAAGTCATAAAGAGCTTAACATATAATTTCTAGGACATTTTAGATACTGGCGTGGTTTCTGAAAGTTTTTTTTTATAGGATATTTGCGTATACACGGTGTGTACCCAACTTAAAATTTTAGAAATAAATTTGTATCTGCATGAAAGTAAGAACAATACTGGATACATGATGAATACACGCCATGTATTCTCTTATTTTCAAATAGACTGGAAACTATTTGAAGTTAAGTGATTTACATTGAAATCAATCACTATACACTTCGCAGCAAAAAATACCTCCTAGTGGTGAAGTCGAAAAATTGTCTTTCAAGCAGTATGTCTTTATTTTTTTAATTATTTGACAATTGTACATACTGTACGTACTCATATCGGGTTTTTATATTATACAGATAGTAGAAAAAAACTGTAACAATAAAAGAAAGCGGCTAGTTGAATAAATTGTTGAGCTTTGTAACCTTTATCGCATGCCGCTATTGTTAATGTGTTTCGTCTGATTACAATTGTTTGTTTCGAAACTCAATTGTCATTGTGCATTGGTTAGGAATTGGTTTCCTTCTACAGAAGTCGTCCTTTCGCTTCAGTCTTCAGGAGTTTTGCTCACAGAACGTTGATCACAATGAGCAGAAAGCTGGTGCAACAGATCTCAGTCCAAAAAAGCAAGGAAGGGTACTTCAAATGTTCGAGTATTGTGTGTCCAAGAAGGAAATTGCACGAAGACTAAATATTAATCTAAAATCTGTTACAAATATTGTTCAGCAGAATGTAGGGTCTGGAAGTACAGACCGTAGAAAAGACTGTAAAAGGAAAAACGGGTTACAGCGCCTAGGGATGATCGAAAATTGAAGCGTTTAGTAAAACATGACAAGTATTCGCGTAGACTGTCTACCAGCAAACGAGCTAACGTTTGGAGCCGTAAAATAGGAAAACAGGTATCGGAAGAAACAACGAGAAGAAGGTGTGCACAAATGCAACGAAAGAAGAAAAGCCCAAAGAAAATGCACCTAAACGAGCAACACAAGCGTACTCGTCCGAAATTTGTTTAAATGTACGGCAAATGGAGTGAAGAAGACTGGCGACATGTTATGTTCTATGGCGAAAAGAAGTTTTGTGTAGACGAGACTGTGATGTGGAAATATGGAAGACACATGCCTTACTAACACAAGAAAATACTCCGAATACGTGATGATCTGGGGATGCTTTTCTGCAAGAGGAATTGGCATGTTGAAAGTTCTGACGGGTAATTTGAAGCAGGATGGCTACATTTCCATTTTCAGCAATGAATTAAGGAGATCAGTAGCAGATAATTTTTCTCAAGCGAATCTGGATTATTGGATCTTTCGGAAGGACTAAGGACTACGCTACATGCTATACAGCGAAACGGGTCAAAAAGTTCAAAGAAATGTAAGAAATTCGAACACTATTTTGGCCACCCAATTCACCAGACATGAATCCCATAGAAAATATGTCGCACATAATGACAATGAGTCTCCTGAACACGAACTTCTGTAACCGCCGAGATATCATTGAGGCACTAGGTAACATCTGGTACAGACAAATTGACTGTGAAACATGTTCGCTTCATGTTGCTAGCATGCCTCGTCGACTTGAAGTATTAAGAATTGCAAAAACTGGACATACGAAGCAAAAAATGTAAAATCGTACATTATTGTATTGTAATTAGGTTTGTTGATATAGTATTTGTTTCTCTTTTTTGTTAAATTCCATGTTCTGTATGGGCAATTGCAAACAAAAGTATGCTTGCTTTCACAAAATTTCAATTAAATACCCAATTCACGTAATTTGGGTCACAATAGTAATAATGTGCAAAAATGTAAGAAGTCCCTTATTCATGTACGTAGTATGAACTTGAAAATATCACACACTAACTATTCCAAATATTGCATTGTCGAAATATATACTAAAATGAAGAAAATCTGCCTTAAAGACAATTTTTAGAGTTCATCACATGGCGGGAGGGGACAATTCTTTTTTGCCGCTGACTGTAGCTTTCAACGCATGCATTCGGAGTAGCTGGTGCTTTTATTGTCATTATTCCAGTGACAATTATTATCATTATTCATAATATTTTTTGTCTTATCCTTTTAGTGTATAAACAGTTTACTTTTCCTTAAGAACTTAACATTGTTCTCATTTTCCGGGCTAAATTAAAATTCTGATGATCGTGTATGTAGGGATTTTGCCTCCCCATGCCCCCTACATTTTCCTACATCCTCCCTAATTTTATTTGAGGAACTAGGAACGAGGAAAAACCAACAGTGTGTCTTACTCTTCCATGCACCCACAAGCGTGCGCAGCGTAGATGCCATGGCACTCCCATCTAACTGCAAAAAAAAAAAAAAAAAAAAAAAAAATCAACGTTATTGATGTTATGTTCTATTTTCGATTTATTTAATTTAAAAGATGATATTTAAGAAAAACGCTTGCGATACTTAATATTTGATGAGAAGCGCTATTTATTTTTACCTAATATTCGATTTTATGGGCGGAAGAAGACCGGTAGAGACGGTTGTGCTTTCTTAGTTCACAGGGCTGTTGCAAGCTAAAAGAAGGGTCTACCTTGCGTATTTACCTTCTAACTTGAATACGCATTACATCCTGCACACCTTTATACATACATTCCCTAGTTTAAAGTTCTGGCAAAAATCCTGCGTGTACCCAAGAACAATCTTGCCGGTCAGGTAGCCGTGCGGTCTACGGCAGTAGGCCAACGACTCGAAGGTCCCGGGTTCGAGTCCCGGCAGGGGCATGGGTGTGGATTTTAATGGCTAAAGGGCAAATCGTGACGGGTCAAAGTCCAAAGTTGCTAGACTGGCCC
This sequence comes from Lepisma saccharinum, assembly GCA_022664845.1. Taxonomy (NCBI): domain Eukaryota; kingdom Metazoa; phylum Arthropoda; class Insecta; order Zygentoma; family Lepismatidae; genus Lepisma; species Lepisma saccharinum. The sequence continues at coordinate 22,016 of JAGDQP010013886.1, forward strand.
ATATAAAAATCATGTTTACCAAAGTTTGTTTTACCAAGAACAATCTTTTCAACTCTATTACTTACCCCAAAACAACTTGTATCCAGGAACAACATGCATGTACTCATAGCAAGGGAAATAGTAATCAGTTTGGTTTTCGAAGAAAAACAGTAATTTATGAGATAAAATTTTGGTGAGCTTATTTTGATTATAACGTTTCCTCTGACATTAGTTCACTTTGATTTTTCTTATGTTGGTAGAATTATCGAGGTTTAAATGATGTGCTTATTTTCAAAATGGCACGTGTCCAGTAACGTAAATTTTGCAGGAGGCGTAGAAAATTTGATTTCTCTGAAAGGGAGAGCACCATATGTGTGCGAATTATATAGTGTTGTAACTAGTGAGTGCGTCACTGTGCCCTTTTGAAAATAAGCTCCTCAAATATGTTTTACTGTTCATTTCCTTGAAATTCAATGGACGTTAGAATTATTCAAGACAATATGATTTGCTAAAAGTCTATTAGGTCAATTTTAACTGATCCCCAATACTGATCCATATTTAGCTGTAATATATTATAACATATTACACTAATATAGTGCTTTGATTGTGTTTATACGATATTGGGAACTTCAATTTGAATCCATGAAATGTAATGTATATAAGTGGTTACAGAATAGAAAAATATGAGCTCTTATCTTGATATGAAGTGTTCTATTGACAATAAACTAATTAAAAGATGGAAATATACTTTTTCGCTCTAAATGCTCAACAAAACGAATACATAAAAATACATTGGAACAAATTAAAAATTAGCAAACTTATTTTGGCATTTATAATTTACTTCATCATAAGCTAATACTGTATAGAAATAAATACTTTCAGTGAAGATACTTCCTAACCGCTTTTTTAAACTTGTGTTTCTTTTTTTTTGGAACTGGTAAATTTGGTGTATAACTTTAAACCAATACGTTATATTGATCTATCTATTTATAGATTGATTAAAATACATGTAAGAAGCAAAGTACAACTGCTTCAACATATTTGTACCTCGGAAGTAAACAGCACTATGTCACTTTCTTGTCAAATTTAGTGCATATTTTTGTACATTTGAGCATGCTTTTTCTGGAGGTATACACAACCATATCATTGCTTGTTTTGTAGAAGAATTGGCAATTGATAACGCAACACTATGTCTCAAAAAATATGTAACACGGTGATTGAATCAACAAATCTATGAACTGAGCTCGACTTTTACGAAAAGTGACACAGTGTAGTTTACCTCCGATGTGCAGACATTTTAAACACACATAGTGCAAAGACAACAGTGGATTGTTTTGTGACAGTACCGCGTCAGGTAGAAATCGTGTATCGCTGATTGAAACAGCCAACACCAGTGATATGAAGCATGCCCATTCCGCTAGGATTTGCTAAGTGAAGTACTGGTTATTAAATTTGCATGGAGCATAGAGGTAGATGCTTCTCTTCATTCTTGTGGGTCCTACATAATATATGTATAATTAGCAAATTTCAAATATGTCTCTCATAAGACAAAAGAGTAATTGTTCGTCACTAAATAACATATTTGGGACTGTAACGTGGTATTGAACTTACTCTAAATTCAAATTCAAATTTATTGCGTTCTTTAAATGGTATAAGATGTATATTGAGCACAACGATACAGAACATGTAATGTATTACATAAGTATAGAAAATTATTGCAATATAGTTTGAATATACCAATACCTATAGATAGATGTACACAAGTAATTTAAAAGTGATATACACAATGATACACAGATGCATATATAAGTAATTGCTGTACATATTGTAAATAGATTATATAATTTATGTAAGAAAATAATATAGTAATACAAGGGACTCATAACTAATAATTTAAACATACTTGATGTGGTATTTATTACAAGAATAGCAATTATCTCAATTTTGTCTGCTATCTGATGATTTCAGATCACAAAATAAAAATTCTTTACTTGAATAAAACGCTTTTTGAACCAGTATATTCTTAACTTCTTTATTGCATTTCTGAGTTTCAATAATATATCTCACTTGCAACAGTAGGTGATAGAAAAATTTTATATCTGTGTTTATGACCTGAAGAATGTGGTTGTTCTGTGTCTAATTTGGTATAAGTTGTCTTTGTTTCTGGTGTGCTATTTAGATTTTTTGGAGTTCATGTAAATATTCTAATGACTAGCACACTATAAATGTAAATACAGGGAATTGTCGTTATTCTTAGTTTCGGGAATAAGCTGGGGCAGTTAGCACTTCAAGTTTTTTTTTTGTGATTATTCTGACGATATTTTTCTGCTTGAACCTCCCCAGAACACTATTCCGTATTTCACCTGTGAGTGAAAAGTAGCAAAGTATAATGCCATAGTTGATGTTATACTTAATATTGCAACCAGGGATCTAATGACATACGTGGTTGAAGGTATTTGTTTTACATAAATGGTTGATGTAGTCATGCCATGCCATGCTATATTACTATCTATAAAATTTCCTCTTTTTTTTTGTAAATTCACAATTTAAAGTATTAATTTTCACGTTACGGAAGTTCTTTACGGTTGAATGAGGTAGACGAGAAAACATGCATTTCGTTTCTTTCGGAGTTCAAAGTAAATCTGTTACGGTACTATGGAACTATTGTTTCAGTTGAGCGGTAGTATTGTCAGTGGAATTCTCTAATTATTGAAATTTTTATATATTTTTTCGGTATCAAAGAGGGCTTTACAGAAGGATCTTGTGACCCCAACTGGGTGTACGATCCATGCCAATACACATGGCAATATGAGAAGCAACTATGTGGCGTGAATGATAAAACCTACAAAAATATATGGGACCTCAACTGTGACAGCAAAAGGACAGGAGAAAGTAAGTAAATTTTGATATTATTATGTATTGAACTTTTAGATGTACAAGTTTGCCTTTACCTATTTTATTACTATCTATAATGTGTATTTTCCAAATAATGAGCGATCTTGGAATAAATTATGGACTATTATTTTAAAATTATAGCATAGTTGTAGCAAAGGACAAATTAGCCAATAGGATAATACTTAGCCGTTAAAAGAAGTTAGACATATTCTGTGTCATCAATGCGCCAGCAAAGTTGTAGTAACCGGTGGGTTATCCTCACTTGCATAGTCCTCAATTCCGCATACGAAAATATTTACTTAGGGTATCCCGGTTCTATTTCGATTAAGGGGTCATATCGGTCAGAAGGGAAAAACAGGTCAATACCGTCACGAATTGGTACTTCAGTCGATGGAGGGAAGATCTAAAATAGACATCGCAAATCATGGTCGTATTGACCTGTTTTCCCCTCTGATCAAAATATCCCCTTGATCAAAATAGACTCGGGCTACCCTACATTTTTGACATTATAATATCTTCATTACGCGCTACAACGACTGGCCAAGTGACAGACAGTAAGGTACCACTTATTTGAATAGTTCTTATAACTTTATAACTTTACCAGTAGACTAATGACGTGGAACTTGTCTATTTTTTATTCATTTCCTTCAACAGTTAAGCAAGTTGATACAAAAGAACTTGCAACTTTCTTTGAAACATTATTTTTGTGGGAATTATGTGGGAATGTGTAGATTACATTTTTTAAAGTGAATCACTTATATCCACTATTTAAAACAGTGTATAATGATCCTAATTTAAACCAAATAAACGTGGACCATTGTAGACAGAAATAAATACTTTCTCATAAAACTTACACTCCGCTCCACTGCACTACACCCTATCGATTGCTGAAAATATGTTATTAAAAAAAAACTTAACTAATATCTACTGTATATAGATGTAGATCTGAAATTTAACTAGCAAACAAGCGGCCATAAATTGGGCTATATTGCAAACATAGCATCCTTGGACCAAAGTAAGACGAAAGAACCATAGGAACATGTGTCCGGAAATAAGTAAGAAATACGTTCTGAAAGTCTTACATCATGTAACTGTTTACTTATTTTAGTGCAATTGTCGAAAGAAAATCACTAAGCAACTTATTACTTTGTTTCTGCAATTATTTGTAAGTAATTAGCATTAGGAGCAAGATGATTCGCTTAATAGTTAATTAAAAATCTTGCACTTTCTTTCCTTGTAGCAATTGAAATCAAGAATGAAGACGAATGTTTGTGTGAGTACAACCTTTACTACGAGCCAGTGTGTTCAAGTAATTCTTTCAGTGGAATTACCTATTCTAACCATGAAGCTGTGGAATGCTATAATATTAAGCATGCCACATCATTCTTCACTCTAAGTAAGTTTTTAAACGTAAACTTTTTCAACTCAATTTTTTCTGTTATTATTACTTATTCTCAGATGTAATCGTTGTAGTTGTTCTGCTTCTTATTCATGTTTTCTTGTGGTTAATATACTGTATGTTCTCTGTGTTAAGAAGCACTTGAGGTTATTTCAAGCGCAAAATTATTCAGTTAATCAGTCACCAAATTCACACCTTTTCGTAAGGTATTTCTTGCCTTTAAGCACCTTTGGATTCGACCGTATTTTCGCTAGGTGATCATGAAAGTTACAGCTCACGATCTTTGTTCTTCCTATGTATGACTTCTTTCTTCTGCCTTTGCAGATTTCTAACATAGTATCCATCTTTATATTTCTACAAGTACTTTAAGGCAGAGTTAAACGATTGCTATCTTTATCTACAGTCAATACAGATAATCAATACTTTTCTTCGTTTCGGACCAAATAGAAGTTTCTATCCAAAAAATCTTTAGTTCTTTATTTACAAGAATTATCTCCTACACAAAGTTCTAATAGTGAATTTCGAATTAAGTGTGTATGAATTTTAGTCAGTTGATTAGTTTGCGTATAATTGAAACGGGAACTTTAAACTCAAGACCTACTAGGGCTAGCAAAGTGGTTGATGTGTCGTTCGAAAGGTTTCGGGGAAACATTTCGAACGCCACACAGACCATCCCCATCGGACGCTCGATGCTGAAGGCTGAAGATAGCACAAGTGAACAGTTCCCTGAGTAAGCTTCGTCTCACTTCTTTTACTTTCTACAGTAATATTGTAGGAATAACAACCAAAGTTGTCGTAAAGATGTCATGTGTACTTTGCTGGTGATCTTCTAACCCTGTGTCCGTCTTTGCTTTCCCCAAAATGCTTAATCTTCTCCGTTCTGTCAACTTTAGATTACTCAGATAATAGTACGATCATTCAAGTACTTAGTCGGGTGCATAATGCTGATATAATCATTCCATTTGGGAATACTTTGTAGTTCTTTGAATTCAGGATCTAGGCATAAGCTACCACATATCTGCCGGGGTAGTTTATCGAAGAAATTAGCTCTTCAATCGTTGGGTTGAGAATAATCTGAACAAACGTTTTTATATTCAGAAAATCGACTACTTTGGACCTGTTCTTTGACGATACATTCTGTGCGTCTCTTTTAAGGCGATCTCCTCCACGAAGTTCAACATTTTAATGTTCACCCTGAATCTTTTCATGAATAATTTCCTTGATAGCGATGTGTCTCTCGCATCGATCTATTGTATTGCTACTCTCATGCAAGATATTCTCCACAAATCCGACATACACTTTATTATCAGCAGAAAAAATAACTTGAAGTGACTGAAACTTGATTTGAAGCATATGTAAATTCGCATCCTTTTCTTCCAGTTCCCTTCTAAGAGTTCCAACTTCATCACAAATTTTACCAGCCTTTTCATACTAGTCAGCTAGACGTCATTTTCCACCTTCAAACCATTGATAACACACATATATCTTGTGATTTTTGAAGTCCATAAGATAACTTCTGAAGCTTTGAACCCAGTTTATTTTCCAGTCCCAAGATTTGTTTCGTAAAATTCTCAGCGTTACAGTCACAGGCTTCTATTTTTTAAATTTTGTCTATACGAGTATCACTGACACGTGTGACAATCAGGCGTCACTCACCTTAGTTCGTGCACTCTTACGTGCTTTATATTTTCGAATTTATTTTATCATTGATTCATAAAGAATGAATAGTCACCGTTACCGATCTTTCCTAGCGTAATTTGTGGATGTATTAGCTGATAATTCGCTTCCACGACACGTTCGGATTATAATAGTAACGACTATTGTACTACAACGTTGATAATGACGGTGTCCTATCGCGTATAAAGAAAATAGCAGAATCGAACCTGACTTTCCTAACCTAACCTAACCTTTACCAACTAACTTATTAATAGTAGATATTAGAAAATAAAAATATTTTTTACAGGAAAAATGAAGAAAAGTACAACTTAACATATTACAACTTCTCGAGTCGTTACTATTACGATCACCTATTCGCCACGACAAGTAAGAAATAGTTCTCTTCCACGGCAGCAACATGGGGCGGCACTTCAACTACGGGACGAACTGTAACGAACATTTTCATGTGATTCCCGTCACATGTACGTTAAAAATATGTTGCATGACATTATATCATTACAGTCAAAGACGAGCAAAATATGTAATTCCTTGAATATTTTTACAAGTTAAATGTGTGTTTTTTTTTACGTTTAGTGTATTTGCATTGTATTTGGTTTAGTATCCTTGTACTAACCTCATCTCTATCTCTAGTTGGAGGCTTAACTGTTTTTTACCAGCAAATGTTCATCTTCCTTTAAGCTTGTCTTGTACATCTAACCATAGCAACTTCTGACGTCACATCATCCTGTTGCTCAATCGTGTTGTCATGTTCTATATCTTGGTTTCTTTATATCCTATAAGAATTATCAAATAGGGCTACCAATAAGGAAAACAGTTCACAGTTACTGACATAGCAACGAGGCTAAACACAAATCTGTTAAAACCGAAACCAGTTAAGCATAGCACAGTTAGGTTTACTCCTTTATACCTAAGCACTAGCTAAAGTAAAACCAAGATCTATTGAAAAGCCCAACGCACTGAGATGGCAAATGTGTTAAGTGCTCTTTATCATCAATTAGAAATGTTCTCGAGACTGGAGTAACAGGTAGTGTTGCTGTAACGTTCCTCTTTCCATATACTAATATATAGTAACATAAATTAATCGATAGGAGATCATACTGAAATATTTTGAAAATCTTTTGCGAAGTAGCAATGAAATAAACTTACATTTCATTCATAAACGTGCTTTCACTTGAATAATTAAAATTTTAATTGGATCGTTTTTGTTTTTTAAGATATTAGTCCACAATTTGGTAATTATTAGTTTTGCAATGTTTCAGAAAATACAGATACCGCTGCACATATTGGTATCAAAATGGAATAAATAAATTAATATCTCTAAGTTTCGTAGTAAACTGAAAAACTTCATATTTTAAAAAGGGCTCACCCATAAGAACATTAGCTAATCAGTCAGGAAAAGTTCCCATAAAGTGCAATTAAATCAATGATTTGGGAAAAGTAAAGCATTATGAGTCAGACGATAATTTCGTATACCTTGATCGAGATTTTGAAGTAGCTTGTGACGATAACAAACCTTATTGTTAGATGACGGGTTTTGTTTCATTGTTAAATCAGTGTTATAAACTTTTAGAAGAACCTGATTGACAATGTATGCAGTCAACATTAAGTTATGTTAGAAGCATAAATGAATGAAAAAGTAAAAGAATGGATGGAAAGTAAATCAGCTTTCTGTATTTTTCTTCCATTTTTTTTCAAAGGCCATCAGTCCCCAACCTTTACTGACCAATAACGTATTCATAATTACAATAGCGATATAATTTGATGACTCAGAATCACTTTTGAACCATCAAACCTGCTAACTTTCGTAGAATTTATTATTTTCAATTTTAAAACGTTCTTCTCAACTTCACAAAAACTTGTACTTCTGGATCGATGTCCCTTTAAAAATATGCGATTCATTTCTCGTTACTTGCTTCAGATATAACTAGCATATATCACTCAGGTTTATAAAGAATAATTTTAATTAATTTCATTAGTTTCTTTTAACGTTTGAAGTTATTTTACTATTAATTCATCTTTCCTTCTTATTTATATCTCATTGAACATGAACCTCTTTTCTTCCCGTTTTGTTAATCATGCGTATAGCCGCTCATTTCTTTAATCATAATCTTGTTAGCTTTCTTACTTTTCTTGTTTCTGTGTTTATATTTCTTTTCGTTTTCATGGCTCTGCTTTAACTTATGACATAAACAAACAAACAATCAACCACAAACTAAATATAAGAATGTAAATGTTAAATAATATGAAAACAAACATGTAACATGTACCAGGTGCGTAAATATGAAACCGGAATTTTTGTACAGAAAAGACACAGTGATTGGATGACAATGCCAAGAACTATTTTATTTGAAGTATTGGCCATCGCTAGCGATACATTTCTGCCATCGTTCCGGCAATGTGTGGATGCCGGACCAAAAAAACTGTGCCTCTTGTGCTGCAAACCAGTCATCAAGCCATTTTCGTACATTCTCGTAAGATGTGAAGCGCTGGTCAGCAAGTGCGTGTCTCATGGATGCAAATAAGTGAAAATCGGAAGGCGCCAAGTCTGGTGAGTAAGCCGCATGCGGAAGGATTTCTCAGCCAAACGTCGCAATCGTTTCCTTGACCGGTTTTGCTGTGTGGGAGGGTGCATTATCGTGAAGCACAATCACTTTATGTTGTCTTTGGTCATATTCTGGTCGTTTTCTACGCAAAGCTTGATGCAAATCGATCATTTGTTATCGGAAACGTTGGGTATTAACGGTTTCGCCAGGTTTCAGCAGTTCATAATAGATCAGTCCCTTCTGTTCCACCAAACATAAAAGCATTGTCTTCCGTCCATAGCGATTTCGTCTTGCAGTCGATCTCGCCGGTTCTCTTGGAGTTACCCATGATCTTTTACGCTTATGATTCTCGAAATAGATCCACTTTTCGTCACCAGTCACAATTCGATGGAGAAATGATTTCCTTTTGTACCTGGCGAGCAGAATTTCGCAAGTGGTTTTTCGGTTTTCCTGCTGTCGTTCAGTAAATGCGTGTGGAACCCATTTTCTCCACCTTCTGAATCTTGCCCATGGCTTTTAACGTATGGAAACTGCTTCTCGTGTCACATTTAATTGATCCGCGAGTTGTTGTTGCGTTTGAGCGTCATCTTCATCCAACAAAGCTTGGAATTCGCTGTCTGCAAACTTTTTCGGTGGTCTTCCACGTTCTTCGTTTCTTAGGTCAAAATCACCAGTTTTAAGTTTTGTAAACCACGTATAGCACTGTGATTTACCAAGAGCATGATCACCGTAAGTTTCGACAAGCATGTGATGCGATTCTGCAGCAGTTTTCTTGAAATGGTAACAAAAAATCAATGCTGTCCGCACATCGTAGTTTGTAGGTACAAATTGCGCCATATTCAACGCTATTAAACACTACACTATGAAATGAAACTTGTCTGGTTGTTAGTTACAAATCGTTATCAGCAGTCAAAACAAGCAAGTGGCGCCAAGGACGCAGTTTTACGGTAACCACAGTGACAGCTAACCACTTCCACTTGCATTAATATTACAGTCTAATCCCAACTCAAAAACCTTTTTAATACAAAATTTCCGCTGAATAAAATAACATACCCAGACATTGGACTGTTTTTCGTTCCTCCTAAAAAAAAAAAAAAAATCTCCGGTAGGCTTGGGATGTTTTGCAATTCAGATCTTCAATTTGGCGATTGTTTTAAATCAATTTTGTATAGTAAATTATTGTGTTATCTGATCATGAGAACGAACCTTTTTTTACTTGACTGTTTCTTCCCAGTCCTTAGCTATTATTTCCTAATTTTGTGAACATTCAATTTTTAACATTCTTTACTAGCATTAAAGCTTACTTTGCACTAACAATCTAAATTCTGCTGTTAACAGTTAACAGTAGATTTTCCTAGGTAACACTTTACAGCATCAGATATGTACTTTATTTTCTCTTTATGACCTTATTAGAAATTCAAGGAGTAACAGAAGGAGAATGTCAAAACAACAATGAAGTTGATCCCTGTGACACTGGACGGACGTTCTCGAGTGAAACAGTCTGTGGCTCAAATGGTATTACATATTCCAGCGTGGATGAAATTCGCTGTCTTCTGCCTCAAAATCCAGGTAAGATTTTTCAAATATATTATATACATACTAATTTCTGTAACATCCATCCTAATTATAAATACTGAGTCTACTAAATACAAAACACACAAAAGATTCTTTTTAAAGTTTTGTATTTTTGAAGTAATCTTCTAAGAAATTGTTATAAAAGTCTCTATTTTGAACTGAGTACATAGTATTAAATTGATTATCTGTCCCTCAATCCAGCAATTTGATTTAATATTGAATTTAATAATGCATCCGTTTATAAAGATTCGTTTCTTATGAATCCTTAATGCTATATATTTACATTGAATAATTAATTATATATTTACATTGAATTTTGAGAAGGTTTATGTTGTTGAGAACTACTTATTCTAATCATAACGCAAATTAAAGGTTTTTGCTTATGAAAGTTTTTTATTTAGTGATTCTTTGCTTCTACTTTAGATCCTTCATCACGGAATTTACATATACACTGGAATATACTTCCCGTTTCACTTTGGAGTTTTTTTATTTGTTATTTTAACGTCATTTCGATAGTTTTAACGTCGTTTATATCTTGTGCTTGGGGTATCGGAAAATGGCCAGTGCCTAGCTGCGGTGTATAAATTTGTAGTGTAATTTTAACATACATACTAACAATATTTGAACTGTACAGTGAAAATGTACTGTTAATAGTGAACCTGGGAACACACAAAAAATGAAGAATTTGGGTATTTTTCGCTAAATAAATCGAAGGTGATAAAATTAACTAAAACAGTGGACATGAAAAGCGCGGGAAGCAAAGGTCATCGAGACTATGATCACTGACTGTATGATATTGCAGTAGTGCAAGAAGCAAATAGCTTCGCTGGTGCGGGATGACCGTCTATTAAAGTCGCTCAAATTATTAGTTTCAAAGTCGATCGTGGATACAATGAAAAAATCTATAGAGAAAAATATCTCTGGCACAATATTACTAATGACTGTGGAAACCACAGTCTATTACGGAATCTATTACGACGAAACTCACAAATGTTATCCCGCATCTGCACCCTATTGTCAATAAAATCGTTCACGGGAAAGGTCAGCCCGTACAAATCGTTCGATAAGATAATATAGACCAGTATCCTATATGTGACAATAAATAACGTTTTATCCTGGTTCTCGCTGAGCAAAAAGTGAGCAAGTCTGTAATCGATCGGATATTCAAGAATATGACTATGTTCCGTGATATTATTACAGGAAAATGTATTCTTCACATTTAATTGCTTGCTTCTACCACGCAAACTACTTAAATCAAGACACTGCAGCAACACAAACTTACAGCAAAAATATACTATGAAAATCTTATTAAATAAAGTAAATCCCAACATCAAAGAAATTTCGTTCTTTCATTTGCTTAACTGGTTACTAACAGAGAACGCGCGCACGCTTGCGACACACACACTAACCATAAATCAATAGAACACTAAGGTACATTGAATGATATTACCTTCTATTTTTACACTAAATTCTTATATATATTTCCACACACTGTAATACCTTATTTGGGAATGTGCTGTGCCCGAATATTTTTGTATACACACTGTATTGTCTGTCTTCAATTATACATAGACTGGCACGTTTTACTTCTACACGCGAAGAATTTGGATTATAAGAAACATTCATGAACAACTGACAATACTGATATCATAAGAACTTTTTTTACGGTGTACCTAATATTTCTAAAAAATTACGTCATAAACTCATTCTCATACTATTAGAAAAGTAGTACAGTCAATATTACTCTTTCCTCTGACTCTGCTATTATTTTGTGGTCGATGCACAAAAATATTGTTTTTAACTACTGACCACGTCACTTGAAATATGCACAAGTAATATGAATAATTTAATTCAACGCAAACTACACTTGGCTACATATAATATATTTTCACGGCGTATGGCCATTTATACAATACTGAACATAAAATACATGCTAGGCGATCGCTCCAACTTTTTACGTGCCTAGGTCTTTTCTTTGAAAGGAAAAAAAACTTCCATCAATGATAATATATAGATATTCGTACGAAACAAACTGTTTCTATTTTTGTTATCACAGTTCGCAGCACGGTAATGGTTGTCTGGCCGAGACTCTCACTATCGATCACATTACGTGGAATGTATATCTAGGCGCACACACGAAATAGGTAAAATGTCTTAATGTCCAATCGAATATTTTTCACTGCAAACTCTTACTTCGATGAAATGTCTATTGCATGCAATAATTCAACATGAGAATATCAAAACGATACTGCTGCTTCAAATTCGTATACTTAATATCATGAGTGTAATAAATTCTTGAATGAAACTTCTCCACAGCACACGATGATGGGCCCTTCCAAAATATCTCTACAAGATACGTCTTACCTTTTGCTTGTCGACATATTTTTATATTTCAGACTACAGGGTATATTTATCCACAATGACGAGCTTGGTTTTATTCTTCTCTGTACTCTATTTCCTGGAGAATGCACAGGTTGTCTGCCCACGTTGACTGTCCACTTCATCAGCCGGACTGCCACTCTAGCGCGGGCGCGCGTCAATGTATTCTGGTGGCTCCACGAGTTAACACTGACCATAACGTCACAGCTGGTTACTTTTGATGCAGTTATGGTTATTGCGCTCAATACACGTATTTAAATGTACTTATGTCATATTTATTGCACTATTCTCAACTGCTTAATATAGAATCAATGTTCCACACTCTCATTGTTGCCATATCACACACGGGCATACATTTTTATAAAAAATAACAGACAAAAATCTCCAGTTATAATGACTGATTCATCTAATAAAACATCAATATAATTATTAATTGAGGACATTGCCGGAAGACGGGCACATAGACCTATGTGCCCTTTTAAGGCAATCACTTTAAACGATCCGCCATGTTCTTTTCTACATGTTCTGCAAATGTCAAGTCAGTATCTCTATTCGTTAGCTTGGTAGAAAGAAATATGTAGAGAAGTTTCCGAAAGTGAAACTGTCGTCTTGCTTTCGGACCATATTGGCGGACGAAACCTCAACTCGACAATGATAAAGTTTTGTTCATGGTTCAGCAGTGCGTTTTATGTAGAACTTCTTCACATCTTTTCCGTCAAAGGCCAATCATTTACACAGTGGGACAGAAAGATTGGTATAGTCAGTTCACATATAAAAACAAGTGAACTAGCCCGTCACCGGGAAAAATACATTCTTTTCGATTCAAAGTGAATGGGAGAAATTAGTGCCATAACTAGAACGGTGTTTAAAATGTTTTTGTGTAGCCACTTTGTATCCAACGTGGGGACTTTTTTTTTAATGTTGTAATCTTTTCCTAAACTATTCTTGATAATACACCTTTATGCCGAATTTCGTATCTAGCTCAAACAGGGTTGAAAACGTATTGGCGGCCATTTTGAATCCAAGATGGTGATTTTTCAAAATGTTGTAATATTTTCCTAAACTATTCTTGATAATACACCTTTATGCCAAATTTCGTATCTCTAGCTCAAACGGTGTTGAAAATGTATTTTTGTGGTCTGCCATTTTAGATCCAAGATAGCTTATTTGGAGACATTTTGTAATATTTTCGTAACTTTTTAGTAATGGTGTGCCGTCATACCATATTTCGTTTTTCTAGCTCCAGCCGTTCAGGCTGTGTGCTAGGTTTTCAAAACCTTGGTATTTTTAGGTGCGACATACTAGTTGTTGTAGATTGATTTTTTTTCAATCTCAAGAACGAAGAGATTAGAACAATGTTATTTTAAACAATGTTATTGCCATTTTCAATGTTCTTCTCGTATTAAATACTGTGCTTAGAATTGTTTGTGCTTTCTTTCTTCAACGTAATCGCCATGAAATCTTTGATTGCCGGAAGAAAGGTATATAACATGCATTCACAATTTTCAATACATTTTCATGCAAACTTTGAATTCTATCAGGTTAGTTAACAGTTTTTAAACCTCATTCTATGTTCTTTATATTGGTATCATTGACATAAATATTGTTTGAAAAACTTCTTCGTAACATTGAACCTAAACCTTTACCAGCTGTTTACCGAAAATGCGTTTTGGATCTATGTGCCCTTCTTCCAGCAATGTCCTCAATTTCGTCGGGTGTATCATATACGGATATGTTTATTATTTGTTTATCTCGATAATCCTTATAGTTAAAATAGGGCTGAGAATTTAAAAATGCACAAGGGAGATCCTACGCTTCAAACTGTGGTGACTTTAGACTGGCAGTTCTGTGAGACACTGGATTAAAGAAGGTGGTCTCTATTTGTGGAGGTGTTACCGTTTAGTAAAGGTTGTTAGAATACTGAAATCCTTACGCTGTAAAGAGCTGAACATAATTGCATTCAAATATTAGAAGTCAATGCGTTTCCCTGCGGATAGCATCTAAAATAAAAGTATCCAGTACCGCTGCTGAATTAAATTTATCTCGGGCAATTACGCATATAAATTAAGCCGACGCCTTCACATTTGTTAAGATGTTACTTGTAAAATAACTGACGTGAATGGGCTTAAGTCAAAGTTGTATTCAATTGCTTTGGATTAGGTTGCTTAAGTTCTCTGGGGAATATCTAAAGTCTCTCCTACATCAACCATAACTACTAGTAAGATAATATACGATTAAATGTGAAATACTGTAAGCATGGGCGTATTTATGGGGGACATTGTCCCCCATTCATTTCCGAATAGCTTTAAATGACCACCGGAATAGCTTCCAGCCTTATGCCTTGTTTACATTACTAACATTTTACCATGGTTAACGTTAACCCGAGTTCATTTTAGTAATGTAAACGGTAGTTACCGTTAACGCGGGTTTCAAATTTAACTAGCGTCAACTTACGACGGTTATCTTGTAACGTTAGTAAGAAACGACTGTCTAAACGCAAGTTAGCTATTAGGCACAATCACTTCGTGACTTTATTTCTTTCTTTATCGAAATATATAGTATAATAGTGGTGCGTATTACTTTTAAAATATAAAAGAATGATGGCAGAATTACTCTACAAAATGTGACGCTGCAATCAATTCATTTGTGTTCATTTTTTATAATTTAATCCTCTTCCGTGTAACAAGCAGATTCTTTACTCTACGGAAACCTCAACCTGTTTCTTTACAGACAATGGTAGTACAAACATGATAACCAAGTTAAGTTCGGTAGTCTGAACGCAAGTTAGTTTTACCCATAAGTTTTATCATCGTAAAATGTTAGTAGTCTAAACAAGGCATTAAAGTAATTGCCCACTTAGAGTCTCTCTCCTAAACCGGCCATGACTGTGAGATATATCTGGTGTAGTAAAAAGTAATCCATTATTTTGCATGACATTGAAGGCTTGACTTACCATAGTTAGAATGATCTGATTTAGGTCACATATGCGCCGTTTTGTTCGATAACGTGTTGCCATATGGAAGGTGCCTCTCTCATAGAAGCCCTTGTCCCTATTGGCAAAAAATTGAGACAGTCGATTTTCACAAGCCTCTCTTGAAGCGAATTTTTCACCAGCAAACGTGTTCGCCATGGACAGGAACAGATGGTAATCACTCGGTGCCAGGTCCGGACTATAAGGTGGATGCACGAGAACCTCCCAACCAAGCTCCCGGAGCTTCTGGCGAGTCACTATCGATGTGTGTGGCCTGGTGTTGTCCTGGTGGAACACAATGCCTCTCCTATTGGCCAAAGCTGGGCGCTTCTGGGCGATTGCTGCCTTCAGACGGTCCAATTGTTGACAGTATAGTTCCGAGTTAAGGGTTTGGCCGTAGGGGAGCAGCTCATAGTAGATAATTCCCTGCCAATCCCACCAAACACACAGCAAAACCTTCCTGGCCGTCAATCCTGGCTTGGGCACCGTTTGCGCCGGCGCACCGCGCTTCGACCACGACCGTTTTCGCGTGACGTTGTCGTAAGTGATCCACTTCTCATCACCAGTCACCAACCGCTTCAGAAATGGGTCGCTTTTGTTGCGATTCAGCAGCGATTCGCAGATGGAAATTCGGTCCACGAGGTTTTTTTGCGTTAACTTGTGTGGCACCCATACATCAAGCGACTTTGTGTATCCAGCCTTATGCAAATGGTTCCACACGGTTTTTTGTGCAATGTTTAGCTCTTGGGCAATCGAAACAGTGCTTACATGACGGTCGGACGCGACAATGTCCATGATTTTATCGACATTTTCGACACTTGGCCTTCCAGTGCGTGGTACATCTTTGACGTCAAAATTACCGGCACGGAATCGACGAAACCAAAATTGCGCGTGATTGGCTGTTACAGTATCAGGACCATAAACACTATTCACATTTGCAGCCTCCTGGCTTGCGTTTTCGCCTTTATCGAAGAAAAACTGTAAAATATACCGTATTTTCTCTTTGCTAGTGCCCATTTTGACGCGCGCTCACACAACACTGAGTCAACTCATCACAACTATCTGAACAGTGTTTGTAGTACGCAATCTCATCGTTTGAACGTCATCTCGTTGAACCCGATCGGACTTATACAACGCGAGATACAGATCACTGAAGCCATCTATTGGCAAAATAATGGATTACTTTTTGCCAATAGATGGCTTCAGTGATCTGTA